>VWYE01015460.1:0-20799 GCA_013398995.1 Alaudala cheleensis
AAAAAAAAAATTAAAATTCTCCTGATGTGCATCTCAGAACCTGCTGAAGTCAGTGGATGGATTTCGTGGTAGGGATGGGAATTTGATGGTCCCTGGCAGCTTCTGGGTTTGCCTCTGGGACAGGACAGAGTGGCTGAACACCTCTCACCTGCCACTGCTGCTGCTGACACGTCGTGCTCCACCAGGGTCAGCCGGATCCGTGCCAGCAGACATTCCCTCTCCAAATCCTGCAGCTCCAGGATCTCGACCTGGCGAGTGGCTGCAAGAGATGGATACTGGGCTCTCAGCACTTCAAAGAGGGCTCTGTGCAGAATGTCATGGAATCATAGAATGGTTTGGGCTAGAAGGGACCTTAAAACTCATCCACTGCCATGGACAGAGCTACCTTCCACTAGACCAGGTTGCTCCAAGCCCCATCCAACCTGACCTTGGACACTGTCAGGGATGGGGCAGCCACAGCTTCTCTGGGCAACCTGTGCCAGGGCCTCAGCACCCTACCAGGGAAGAATTTCTTCCAAACATTCCATCTAGTTCCACCCTCTGTCAGTGTGAAGCCATTCCCCCTTGCCCTGGCACTCCATCCTTGTCCAAAGCCCCTCTGCAGTTCTCTTGGAGCCCCTTTAGGCACTGAAGAAGCTCCCTGGAGCCCTTGTAAAAGCATCTCTACACCCCACTGCCATCCCAAGAGGATTTGTACCCCAAAAAGCACCAAAGGAATGATCAGGATTTGCTGACTCTTCCCTGCTCCCTTGACTGGGCTTTTGTCCTTGATACCATCCTCCTGCTCCTCCTCCTCCAGATGTTAGATAATATTTGGGAACAGCTGCTGCTTTGCCTGCCAGGCACACGCCACAAAAAAAAACCTCTTCAGAAAAAGCAGGCTTAAAAATACCTGACCTTAAATTTTCCTTCTGGAACACTGAGGATAACCTGATCCCACATCCTGGGCTGTGGCAGGCACAGGCAGAGCTTATTCCTGACAGGATTTCCAAGGGGACAAACAGCCTTGAACAACTAGAAATTGCCCCAAAAAGCTCGTTTTGTTTTAAATTACAAGTTACTTCCATTGAAAGAAAAAAAAATACTATCAAGGCATCAAGCTGTTAGGAGCAGGCACAGGAGCTCTTTGGGGAATAGCTGTTCCCTTGGGGAATAGTGGTGGTGTGCTGCAACTAGGAGAGTTAACGACCTTATAATTCCACAAATTATTGATAAAGTGGAGGCAGGAGCTGCCCTGAGCTATCTCCCAGCTCTCATGGGAGCTGCAGAGAGGCTGTGGAAACTCCAGAGGCATGGGGAGGACCAGGACTGGGCACTTACTGGGAACAGCCATGCACTCCCCATCGTGGCTCCTCTTCGGGGACGCTCCCGGGCGCTCGTACTTGCAGGAAAAAGCAGAAAGAGGATTTATACCCACCTGGTTTCTGAAGGATAAATCACTGATAGGATAAATCCCAACAAGACCTCTCCATTTCAAGCTTGGATTTGGACCAGGGAAGCTGTGCTGTCCCTTGGGAACTCAGGGTATTTTATCCCCAGCTATCAGGAACATCAGGATCAGGTGACCAGGTGGCAGCCACCACCTTCCTGAGTCCTGACTGGGATTTGAAACACAACCCCTGTTACACTAACTCTCCTCTGGGCTGGCATTCCAGCTGTTCACACTCCCCAAAACATTTGCTGCCTTCAACACAAGGTGTTATACTCCCCTATCCACCCACCAGCCTGTTCACAGAAGTTATCCTGCTTCCCTAAAAAGAGGGGAATGGCACAAGGGAGATGAGCAGGGCAGGACAGCTGGCCACGACCAGCAGATTAAGAAATCCAACGTCTCTGAAAGGATTTTGGGAGCTCCTTTTCAGGAAGCCCAGTGCTCTCACCACAGCTCCAGAGGCTGGCTGCACTATCCAGGCATACTCCGGGCGGATCAGGCGCAGGCAGTTGATGGCAGCCAGGAAACAGTTGGCCTGTTTCTGCAGCCCCCGCAGCGTCCGCACCTCCCTGCCCAGCCGCATGCCGTACTCGAACATCACCGTCCCAGCTGCAAACAGGGACCAGTGCAGCAGCCTGCAGCCCTGCAGAGGCCACACACAGCTGGCAGGGGACAGGGGGAGGGTGTGCCAAAGGCAGGTGGCACATCCCAAGGTTTACCTTTCCGGTAGTTGTGCCGGTACACGTGGAAGGCGTAGAGCAGCTCGTAGTAGTTGTGAGTCATCAGATCCACGGCCCGAGCGTGGGACTCGATGATCCCAACCACCTGCAGCACACGGGGGAAGCTCCAGTGGGTCCATAATCCCCTTAAAGGGAAGGTTGTGCCCCCTCCCCCAAGCTGTGATCCCAGCGCGGGATTACCTCATTGTGCAGGTTCACGTAAGGGAATTCCACCAGGTCCTGGAGCTGGGAGCGCTCGCAGAGAACCACCACTAGCTGGCGTAGGCAGTCCAGCTGCCTGCAGAGGGAAGCACAACCCTTTGGAGGAGCAGGAATAAACCCAGGAGGAGGAACAAACCCGGGATTTAAGCCACAACCGACCACTTTGTGACAAGCTCCTGCTTCAGGATGAGCTCTGCAGGTTTTTTTCCTGGCTTAGAACCAATTTAAACCTTCAAGTTTCTCCTGTGCTGGAAACAGAGATCCTCTGGAAAGGCCTCTCAGGAGGGCACCCTCCCTCCCCCTCAATCAACTAAAAAGCATTCCTGTTTCTCCAGTGTTATTCCAGTATTTTTCTCTGCTAGGATAAAGCTTTCTCTACTCCAGTTCACTTTGCAAACTGAAAACTCAACAATAAAGCTTACCTTTATTAAACAAAATCAACTTGGCTCCTATACTTTTAAACATAGAATTGTACACATGATCCTTCAGTCCCCTCCCTGTTTTTTCCCCTCTCATTTTCCTCTTTTGAGACAGTGTCAATTGCAGGTGTCCTTCAGATGAACATCCAAAAATTTACTCTAAATTTTTAAACCCACCTTTACACATTAACTAAACACAGCAGTCAGGCCCCCCCCTAAAATGCTGTTTTCCTTTCAGTTCCATGGAAAAATGGGACCATGGACCTCCAACAAAGGCATAAGCCTGTCACCTACCTGCCTGGATCTGGGTTTTGTGTTAAGGCTACATAGGCTTCACTGTTGTGCCCCAAATCCAAGTGATGCTTGAAGATGCAGGTCCTCAAAGTAGCCTGAAAACAGCACAAATCTGTTATAAAACCAAGGAATTCCTGTGGAAGAGGTTCCTGAAGAAACAGCTTGCTGGGAGAGAAGTGGCTGTACCTGGCTTCTCCAGTCATCTGCTGATTCCATGATGGCCAGGGTGGCCAGCTCGATGACCAGCTCTGGCAAACCCAGCATCTCCAGCAACCGAAGGACCTGGTGGAGGAGAATACTCCACTGAAGAGATGGCAGGAGGGTTTTTTGTTGTGTTTTTTTTTAGGGGTTGCTCCTGCCCTTTAAAGGTTTTTAAAGGATTAGACTTGAAAAGGGAATATTTGGGTAAATCGCACAGGGATCTGACAAAATCCAAGCACAACAGGACCAGGGTAGAGCTTCTCTGAATGATTCACCTCTATACATGGGGGATTTTTTGAGAATTTCAGCATTAATGATTAGTTTTCTGGATCCTAAATCCAGGGAATCCCTCACCAAGGGTCCAGTTTCAGGCTTGCAGCCTGCCTGAACCACGGCACTATGCAGAAGATCCTATCTCAATTTAAACATTTTCACTTTAATTTGCCTCAGAGCTTAGAAACCTTTGCCTTAGGCAGCATCTCACATCGAGCCTGGACATGCCTGGCTTCTGCTTCCAGCAGCTGGATCTCATCCTGCCTTTTCCTGCTGCACAACAAAGTCCTTGGCTGTTAGGAAACCAATAGGTGGAAAGTACCTAAATTTCACACACTCAGCTTGTCATTATTCCCAAACAAAGTAAAGGAAGTACAGATGTTTCACATCCCAAAAGCCAAGTTTTCTAAAGCTCAAGTCACTTCCTCCAAAGCCAGGGATCGAGCAGGAATTCCCTCTCCAGTGTGGAAGGACTTGGTGCCAGTTTACCTGCTCAGGACCTTACCTTGTTGTAATACTGCAGGCGTGGCGTGGACACCACCTCGCCCTCCTCAGGCTGGATCAGCCTGTCCAGGAACTCCTCTCTTCCCACCTCAGAGGCAGCTTGGCAGAAGCAATCCAAAGCCTGGAAGCAGACCTGGAATCAGCTTGCTGTCCCCCCATCAGGTGACTGATCCACCTGCTGTACAGGTGAAGGGACAATACTGCCTGTCCCAAGCTTGTGAGATCTTCCCAAGAGCAGATCACACCGTGCCGTTCCAATCCTTTCCCAAAGGAGGCAAAGCTTGGGAAGGATGTTTCCTGTGGACCTCCTCCCTCCCTCCCAAAGGAAAGGAGATGAGGGAAGGCCTCACCTTGTGCCCTTCACCCATGACAAGGTAGCACCTGCCCATCATGAAGCAGCAGGAGCCCATGTTCACATGGCACCACGGCTGCAGCAGTCGGATGTATTCCTATGGGAGAGAAGGAATGGGAGTTTGGGTTCAGGTCAGTGCTTGCTTGTCATCTGCAGGCACCCAGGACCAGCAAGTTTTTGGTGGCCCCTTTAGCTACTGTGCTCAGACAAATCCTGCTTCTCCAGCTTGAGAGCTGGTCTTTCCAGCCCCAAAGTCCCCAGGATGCACTGATCGTGAAATCCTGGAATGGTCTGGATTGGAAGGGACACCTTAAGCCCATCCACACCCACATCCCTGTGAAAGGCAGGGACACCTTCCACTAGACCAGGTTGCTCCAAGCCCTGTCCAGCCTGGACTTGGACCCTTCCAGGGATGAGGCAGCCACAGCTTCCTGAGGCAGCCTGTGCCAGGACCTCAGCATCCTTACAAGGAAGAATTTTTTCCAATATTCCATCTAGCCCTGCTCTCTGTCAGTATGAAGCCATTCCCCCCTGTCCTGTCTGTCTAAGTCCTTGTCCAAAGCCCCTCTCCAGTTCTCTTGGAGCCCCTTTAGGCACTGGAAGAGGCTCCCAGGAGACCCTGGAGCCTTCTGTGAACATTCCCAGCTCTCTCAGCCCTCTAGAGCAGAGTGGCTCCAGCCCTGTAAGGGGAAGATATCCCCCATATGCTCCTGGGAAAAAAACTGCTCTGAACAGCTCCACTGGATGTATGAAGCACTTCAGAAACAGCTCCCAACATACCTAAAAATCAGTCAGGATTCTTCCTACATTTTATTGCAGGGAACTGCAGGGGAAATGTGGACAGAATGTGGAGGGCAGAGTGAAGGCTGCAGTACCATGGGCAAGGCAGGTGCTAGAAGGGGAATACCTGTGCAGGAGAGGGCCAGCAGCCAAGGAAGCACATGGATTACAGCATGTGGGAGGGAGTGCCAATGGCACTGAGGGCACAGATAAAGTGAGATGAGGAGCCTGGGCCCGTGCCAGCAGAGCATCCTCGTCATCCTTGGACAAGCAGCCATATCCTGCTAGCAGGGCCATGGGACTCAGCAGGAATTGGGAGGAGAAACCAGGACTTGGAAATCAAGTCACCTCCACAGGTGCACAAAGCACCAGCACCTCTTGCCTCACCTTTCCTGGCCATGAGTCCTCTCAAAACCACGTGGCGACGCATCCGGAGCCTGGATTCACTGCCTGGATTAGCAGCTACAAGGGATAATTCCTGCTCCAGCTTGTCACACACAATGAGCAACACAGAGAGGTTTGGCCTGTGTCCCAGGCCTCTGCTTTGTCACCAGACCATCCCTGTGCTTGCCTGCTCCTTGCAAGGAGCTTCCTGTACCCCCCCACAGTTTGGGTCACCGTGCTCACAGCAAAGCTGCTGTTATCTCCCCGGGGTCAAGGCACTTAATCCAAGTTTCCGTGACTGACTGGGATCAGGGAGAGGAACAGAAGGCAGGGGAGGAGGAGGAGGAGCTGGGCTCTGCAGAGATAAAAGCCTGGAGGAGACACCAGCGAGGCGAAAGAAATGCGAGGAGATTCAAAGCCTGCACGTGTGCCAGGAGGGAGAAGATGCTGCTCCAATCTTGGCATTTCCTGGCTCAAAAGCTCTGAAGAATTGAAATTCTTCTCTCAGTTCTTCTCAGCAGCAGCAAGACAAAAGGAAGCAATTCAGCCCCCAGGTACGAGGGGCTGGCAGGATAAAAGGTTCTGCTGAAAAACAGGTCGCCACTAACAGCCTGCCTGGCCCTGGTGCCTCCAGGAATGCCCAGACAGGGATAAAGCATCACGTGGAGCTGCAGACAAGGAACTGTGCAGGTCAGAACTCGAGCACAAGCAACTCCAGCTGCCAAGAGCAGGGGGAGGGAGGTGGAGGAACAGTGATCTGAAATACAGCAGTCTAAAACCCCTGGAAATCAAGAGTTCACCATCCTTCCTACTGGGATGTCAGGAGCAGCCAGAGATGGAATGATGACAGGTGTTTCTCACACTGTTTTTTACTAATAAGGACATTTAAGAAATAAATGAGCCCTTTCTGGGCTGAAGAAATCCTTCTGAACCCAGGTCCCATGGGCAAAGGTGGTGCAGGAAAGGCTGTGGGCACAGCAGCAGCCAACAAGCTCTAGGACTGCTGGGATATTTAAACAGGCTCTGCAAAGATGTTTCAGGAGCGTGGCATCACGTGGTCTGACAAGCCCTGGGAGAATAAACTCCTCCATGGAAGGGGAAGACAACAAACCCGAGTATCTGGATGCTCTTGAAAACAGATGAAAGAGAAAATGCAGAAGATGATTCCCCCCGTGGCAGGGGAGGGGAATGAGATGAGTTTTAAGGTTCTTTCCAACTAGAACTGTTCTGGGATTCCACAATCTTAAATCACTCCCTATCAAACACTCTGTGGCACTGTCTCAGCTCAGAGAGCAGTGATTGGGGGGGGTAGTTTTAAAAGTAAAATAGGGAAGATTTACATTGGATATTGGGAAGAAATTCTTCCTGTGAGGGTGGAGACACCTTGGCACAGGCTGCCCACAGAAGCTGTGGCTGCCCCATCCCTGGAAGTGTCCAAGGCCAGTCTGGACAGGGCTTGGAGCAACCTGGGCTAGTGGAAAGTGTCCCTGCCCATGGCAGGGGGTGGAACTGAATGAGCTCTGAAGTCCCTTCCAACCCAATCCATTCCAGGATTTCCTGACTAGGGGAAAGCAGAACTCCAGCACTTGGAAGATTATGTTTTGGGGAGTTTTCCTGTGAGAGGGGCTGGCATGATACACTCACCTGGAGCTGGGTGTACTGACAGCTCCCCATCAGGCACTCTGGGAAGAGGAAGCTGGGATTGCTGGGCCATCTGAGCAGAGGTTAAGGAACCCAGGACAATCCAGTCTGGAGAGCTTGGAGAACTAGTCTGGAAGCCAACATGCCTCTCATGCTCCATTTGTGGGGGAGAAAGAAGATTAAGCTGCTCTTTATACAAATCATTATTCTGTAATAAGATTTATCCATATTAGAACAAAATCACCAGTACATCTAATCCCCAACTCCTGTTACCCTTCCAAATCCCCCAGCATCCCACCAAGTCAAGCAGTGAGAGCTCAGGGGCTTAAAGTCAAAAACTCAAATCCTTTATCGTGCACCTAAACAGGATGAAATCTGTGAAATCTTAAAATACCCACAAATCCCATTAATGCCAACAACCTCGCTCCTTCAGGAGGCTTGCCTTGGAAATTTGGGGGTGGAACACTGATTTTTGGAACGGCAGGAGGCTCAGTGGCAATGGACTCACAGCCAAGGATACAGGAGAGGCAGAAAATCAGCCACTATGGAGGTGATAAGGTGGGGCCAGTTCAAACTTGTCTCAGCCAAAGAAGTGTTGGGTTGCAGGAAGAGTCGGGATATGATGTGTTTTCTGGCCACTTCCTGGAAGAAGAGCTCCACAATTGTTTGAGGGCCAGACACTAAAAGTGCAAATCAAAGGAACAGTGAGTAAAGAGTCTGCAGCAGACATCCCAGGTTTTCCACCCTGTCCTGGGCTCATCAGTCCAAACAGCACAGATTAAGTCAGGGCAAATCCAAAAGCACAATCCACACTCCAACGTGTTGGTTTTGGATTTCTCCTGCCATCTGGTTAAGTCAGAGGGAGCAGCAGGAGATCAAAGTGCCCCATCCTGCAGTGTTTATTAACCACAGCTCAATTAAAACACACACAAAAAAAAGGGCTCTGCTCCCTCTCCACTTGTTATTCCCAGCCCAGCTGCACGACAGGGCTGAGAGAGTGCTGAGCTGGCTTTTCCATTCCCTCCCTCCTCATTCCAGCACCCCAAAAATCCCCCCCTCACTGCTGCTGACGCCTCTCCCTGAGCTGCCACCTCCTTCCCTGTGTTCCACATATTTTCCCCCAAAGAACAGTGGCCAAACAGGACTTTCCTCACCAGCCAGCCAAGAAATAACCCACGACACCGGCACACACAAAGGATGTTTTCAACTTCCCTGACATTTCCAGCTGCCTCCTGCACCCAGACTCTCCAACAGGGAGAGCTGGGGCTCTGAGGATCACCCATGTCAGAAAGTGGAGGAAGCTCTTTCCCAGCTCAAATGTGGCACTGCTGCCTGTTTGTCCCAGATTTTCCCAGCTACCTCTGAAGTATCTCAGCCTCCAAGTGCTGACTAGTCACAGCAGGCTCTTACCTGCATGTTTCCTTCCCATCCCTGTTCACCTCCTCCCTCTGGAACCACTTCAAGGCCCACATTTCCCTAATTAAGCTGCCTTACATTCTCCCAAAAAAAGAGAAAACAACCCAAAAGTTACATCTCTGCAGCAAAACTTTAAAAAAATGAACCAAACATCAGCTGCAATGTTTTGGGGAGGCATTTCCATATTTTCAAACACGTTTTGAGCAAGTATTTCTACATTTTCATGCTTCCCTGAGCTGCTGCTCCTGGTTGCTGTAGGGTAAAGGCTGGAGAGCAGGACAGGTTGGATGGAGCAGGTTGCTCTGAGGCACTCCAGCAGGTGTCTCTGCCATGGCAGGGCGTGGAACTGGATGAACGTTAAGGTCCTTCCAAGCCAAGCCATTCCAGGATTTTGTGACAGACCTGGTCTGAGCTACTACAGCCACTGTAAAGTACATGAGGGGTGAGTTTGGCTGATGCTGTCAGGGTTAGAATGAAAAAATTTTTGGCTGAGTGAGGCATTCCCATCCTTCTGAGGCTGAGAGTAAAATCCTTTGTTGTTTTTTTTTTTTCTTTTTTTTTTTTTTTTTTTCGACAACCTGATAAACATCCCCACTTAAATCAGGGTCATCCAACCACACAGTCCATTAGCTCCCTGCACAAAGCACTTCCCTCAGGTGGCAGAGACAGGCTGAAATAACAGAAAGGCAGAGCTGATGATCCGTGGACACCTTACCCACTCTGTGTGGTGTCAGAGCAGTGGTGTCTGCTAACTCCAGCACGGAGAGATGCTGCAGATTGGATTCCCTGGGGAAGAAAGGAGCCATCAGTGAAGAGACAACAAAAACGCCTCCCGCTTTAATTGTGCTCATTGTTCCACTCCCACGGAGCACAGAACAGCGAGGCCTCACAGGGCAGATTTAGCACAAGGCAGAGTCAGCTCAGAACATGGAAGGGAATGAAAAAAAAAAACCCTCCCCAGTGCTCCTGGAGTGATACTCCCACAGCAACCACCTGCTTTCCACAGCAGCAAGGGCATTTCAGGTGGATTAGGGAGGACTCAGAGGCTGGTAGAGACTTACAGCGTGTCCACAGGGACGTCAGAGGCCAGGCACTGGCTGGCCCAGCGGATCAGGAAGTAGGACAGCAGCAGGGGAGAGGTGCGGTGCAGCAAATCCTGCTGGGACTGGAAGAGCTGTCCCCCTCCCAAAACCATCTGCAAGGGAAGCACAGAGCTTGGCACACTTGGGGCAACAGCAGGACAAGGGCAAGCAGAGAGGTTTGTGCCACCAAGGTGCTCAACAGCCTGGCAGGAACTCAGCCCTCTCAGGGAACAAGCAGGAACCTTGCCCCACCTCTGGAAGGGTTCAAGGCCAGATTGGAAGGTGCTTGGAGAAACCTGGCCTAGTGGAAAAACCCCCTGCCCATGTCAGGGGCTTGGAATTAAACAGTCTTTTGAGGTCCCTTGCAACGCAAAGCATTCCAGGATTGCTGTCCCTGAGACTGAAATCATGGCTTGGCTGCAGAGATCACCTCAGGGTCTCCATAAGCTCCAGCAAAGACCAGGAGTCTGAGCTTTTGAAGGACATGGATACATCAAGGTGGGAAAGCAGCAAGTCACATGCCTCATGGTCTGGGAGAGCCCAGCTCCAGAGGGCACCTTGCAATGCACCTTAAATGCTACCAGGACAATCTTATCCAGGAAAAAGGGATTTGTTTTCAACCAGGAAACTCCTGGCTATTTCTAAGTAAATAATATTGGTTTAAACAAGGCTGTCCTTGTCTGGGGACTTGTTCCACATCCCTGTGTCCATCCAAAGCAGCAGCACCATGCCTCACGTGGCCTCCCATCTCAGCACTCTCAACACAGCTACCGTCATGGGGGCTGTTTGCTCTGGCTGGAGCAGCTTCCAAGGGGCTCAAACTGCAGCCTTGGAGTGTGCTGCTAGACAATGGAGCTGCCATCGGTGCTGGGAGAGGGACAGGGGATAACTGGGAGAGCTGCCTGCGTGCCGATTCACACAGGAGGCTGGAATCCATGCCCTCCTCCCACAAAATACAGCTTGGCTTCCTGCTTCCTGGATGTTCATCGAGCAATAAAGGGAATTAGGCTGCTCTTCTTAGGAAGACAAAAGCAGCTGGAGGAGAGAGCCACACCTGCCCAAGCCTGGGGCTATTCCAACAGCCTTGTGGGAAGAGACAAGAGCCCCGCCCTGCAGCACCAGCACAACCCCGCAGGATTCCCAAGTCCCAGGGGCGTGGCAGCAGCGCCGGGGGCTGTACTCACGGGATCTCCGAGGCGCAGCAGGAGCTGCTGGAGGATGAGCAGGTCCCGGCAGAGCAGGAAGCGGACGGAGCAGATCTTGGCCACCCCCCCGCACACCACGGTGGCCGCCGTGGCGCTGCCGAACAGCTGGGACAGGCTCATGCGCAGAGCCAGGTGAGGAGCTGCGGGCAGAACCAGCCAGGTGAGGCAGCAGCCACAGAAGGCAGGAGGAATTCCCAGGATAAGGGCACTTCCTAGCGTTTGCCAGAAGCTGGTGAAGAGCTCTCACCTCTTTCCATGTCAGCGTCTGCCTCGTAGTCCATCTCTCGGATGAGCAGCCCAATGGCATGGATGGGGTTCCTGATCTCCTGCAGTTTGCTGTGGATATCCTCCATCACATTGTCCCTGCAAAATCCAGAAGATCTTCATCATCACAAAAGGCAACCTGAGGTTCCAACTGAAGAGGGCTCCCTTACACTCCCTTCCAGTGAGGATCAGGATCTGATCGGCCTGGACATTCCTGACTGGAATCCTTGGCTAATCCTTGTGAGTTTTATTACAGTGCCTGCAGTGACCAGTCTATTTATTCCACTCCCTCAGGCTACCAGGAAATAACAGCCAGATAGTTGGCATTCCACAAGGAAACGATTTTGGGTTGAGCACAGGAACCACAAAGGACGACAGGGTTTGACCAAGGCTCTGACCTCTCCCTGCTGTCTCCAGGCACTTTTATTTCACACCTAACAGGAATTTGTCCCTCTCCTGCTCTCTAGGTTGTGGATGGAAGACCCTGCTAACGACACCAAACCACTGGATCCCTGGAAAAGCCTCCTGCAGCACAGGGCAAGGAGCCCACACATCTCAAATGCCCTTGGGTGTCAAGCAAGGACGGTTCTGGGCAATCCCAGCTCAGCCACCCTGAGAAGCTTCTGGAAAACACATCTCCTTACGTGTCATTAGCTATCAAGTCCTCCAGGATCTGCTCTGCAGCCTTTTCTGGAGGCTGGAGGCGGGAGCAAGCCATTTCCATGATGAATGCCATTTCCATGGAAATTGATTCTCCGATCAGGCGAAGGCACTGGACAAGACAGACAACATCACGAGACATCTCCAAATCTGCAATGAAAGAATCTAACTGTGTATTTTCCAAGAGATTTCCAAGGGAAGGTGGGAAAACCATGCAAAAGCCAGTTAGTTCACAGCTCCTAGCACCAGTAACAGCAGACTGGTCCCAGTTCCCTGCACCAAACCTTCCCCAGTAACAGGCTAAATTAAAGCTCAGGAGTTGACAAGGGGAAGATTTGGGCTTCATTATTTGGAAAACAGAAAATGATGCAACAATAAAAAAATGAAATTCCCTCCAAGGGATCTTTTCCAGCCACAGGTTGAAAGAAAATAATTAGTGCAAAAAATATATCCTGGAAAAAAGTAGCTCAGCTTGGCTCTGCAATCCTTTATGGGTGAGATTTTAAATTAAATCCCATTTTTTGAGACTGTGACTGTTTAAAACAGCCAGGGCAGGAAATGTTGGGGCTCCCAAACCCAGCCCAGGCCTCATGCTTTCCTTCCCTCTGCTCCACAAAAAGCTCAACCAAACAGACGACGATCCCACTTTATAAAAATATATAAAAATCACTCAAGCACGAAAGTGGAGCTTAGGTAACATTTTCCATTGCCTTTTTCTTAGTGAAACAGCATTCCAGGGCCAGCAAAGCACAGAGGGCACTGTGGTGACACTATTAATGACATGTTTTCCATGCTCTGACATTCACTTCCTGGAGACAAGGAACAGCATGGCCCCTCTCCACAGCTGATGTGAAAACATCTCATAAATCCTGGTTTAGGTTGCAATGGACCTTAAAGCACATCCAGTGCCACCCTCTGCCATGGGCAGGGACACCTTCCACTATCCCAGGTTGCTCCAAACCCTGTCCAACCTGGCACAAGACACTTCCAGGGATGAGGCAGCCACAGCTTCTGTGGGCACCTGTGCCAGGGCTTCCCCACCCTCACAGGGAATAATTTCACCCAACCCAAACAATTCCATGATTCCATTACTCTGTTGGCAGCCTGGACACTATTTTCTAATTGCTGGTGTGAGCATGATGGCAAGTTTCACAAAGCAAGTATCCCTGCAAAGCCAAAATAAAACTATTCTCCATGCCAACTGTGGATCAGGAGCCCTTCAAGGGATCTCTAATGGGAGCTCCCCCATCTCTGAGAGGAGGGAAGAAACTCCATGTATCCTCACCTTCAAAGATGGCAGCATCATCCTCAGTCAGGAGGTGCTCGTTGGAGAGGAGATAGAGATGATCAACCAAGGAGCAGGGCACAAGGAAGGACATGGAGCCCTGAAAGGTGAGGAGAAAGTCCTTGAGCTTCCCAAATCCTCTCGAGAAACCTGTTCATGGAATCTCCCCCACAACACCCAAGCCTCACCTTCTTTAGCAGGCACACCATGCTGGTGTAGGGGTTCAGGTGCAAGGCCAGGGGTCTGGAAAGAGCTTCCTGGTACTGCAGGCAGCAGGCATAGAACTTGGACCAGAATTCCACCTGCAGCTGCCAGAATTCCTCTGGGGAGCACTCATATTCTGTCACACTGCCCTGGAACTGGAGGGGGCAAAGCAAGGCAATCAGGAATAGCATAGTGAAATAAGAACAGGGTAAAACAAGGGAAATTCAGACCCAAAAAGAACACAGGGATCTCTTAGGTAGATCCCCTAATAATTATTTGGTTTATTGGGAAGATAAATCCCTCGTTTTGGATTCTTTTCCAAAATGATGAGCAACTGCTCTGTGTGATGGTGGTCTGGGCACTGTGTGATGGGTGATCAAAGTGCATGAGAGAGAACACCCAGGATTCCAAAAACCCAAGAGGGAAAGGAAATCCCAGGCAGGAAGGATGAAGACTTGTACTTTTCAAAAAGTTACATCATTCCCTCTGGAGAAATAAAGGATAAACCAAGGCATGGGATCACTTGGCACCTAAAACATCAAGACACCATGTACAACACAATATCCTGGAAGGAAAATCCATCTCACCTCGTTTTCCACGGCTAAGGTGACCTCTTTCCTTAACTCATCCCACGTCAGATCCATGTGCCTCTCAGTTCCTTGAGAAAAGATCTGCAAAGCAGCACAGGAAACTTGCATTTTAAGGCAACATAAAAGTCTCACCGAGGGTTCAAGCAGCACTGAGTGAGGTAAAGCAGGACAAGAGCATCAGCCAGCACTTTGTGGGATGGAAGTGTTAAAAGGAAGGGCTTGATGCTAAATCTGGGATACATGGATGTGTGGCAGTGTGCAGCCACCACACCTCAAGGGATTTAAAATCCATGTTGGAGACAGGGGTTAGTGGTGGTCTTGGGAGTGCTGGAGGGAGCTGTTCTGACCTCAGTAATTCCATGATTCCACGACATATCCTGACTAACAGCACCACGGGGTGCCGAGTTCCCCATTCTCCTGGCTAAATCAGCAGGAATGAAAAACAAGCTCAGCAATTTGCTGTACTATCCAAGGGGAAAAAACCCAATTATCTGGATTCCAGGTTCCACCTCCAGCTGTGGGCACACAGCAGCCACCGACTCGCTCCAGGGACTGAAAACATGCCTGGCAAGAGCTCCAAGGAATCCTGCTGCCTCACATCTAAAGGGCCAGGAGGAGGATGAACAGAGAGCATCCCAAATTCCCTCTCACTTACCTGCAGAGCCTTCTGGATAGCTGCATTAGTGAACCGGCCTGGCATGAAGAGATATTCCAAGTAAATTTCCTGCAAAGACATCATGACTTAAGGAAGCTCAAGGATGAGGAGAACATTTAAGCTGCTGTTTCTGGTCTTTCCTCCCATTCTCAAGGTCACCCCCCTGGATCTGTGTTTCTGTCCAAACCCTGCTCCAGCCTGAGATCAAAAAATGGCTTCCTGCACACTCCTGACTTTGTTTATTCCCATTTTCTCTCCTGAGTGACCTCGTTGTTTTTTGGTGCTGGTTCTGTGGCTGGCTCACCCTGGGGTCCTGATCCTGTCGGACTGTCACCTCCTCCTCAGGGAATGGCTGCACAAACACCTGGTTCCACTGGCCTGCAACATTCCTGCAAGGAAACAAACCTGGCATCAGCTTGGAATCCACCTGAACCAAACCTGGGGCTTTCATCAGCAAAGACAGCCCTCTGGGTGTGGAAACACGAGGTTTGTGCAGTGACAAGGGACAGATTTTGGCAGGAGAGGTGAACTGTGGCATTCCTAGCCATAAACTGATGGAACAGCTGGGAATCCTTCATTTAAATCAACATTCTTCCCATCCCACGAGCTCACAAGCAACTCAGACTGACCAGTAGCTTCTCCTAAAATTTGCTCACTGACAGCATTTTTCATCCACTGTTCAACTCCCATCTCTACACCAACCCCTCCTTTCAGCTTTATATTCAGGGATGATCTTTTCCCAACATCATCTCCCCAAAACAAGGAACCATCTGGCTGTTTTGAAGGAGCTGTGGGGAAGCACAACGCTCCCTCTGCCACACTTAAACTCCACTTTCAGCAATCCTGCTGCCTGGATTTTTACATCTTCCATGTTCCAGCAGCTTGAGTTTAAATCTCTAAGTTGAGGAGCTCTGTCAGGGTTTTCCTGCAGTTATCCCAGTGACCAGTGTCCAAAACTCACTGCTCAAAGTTGATGTATTTCACAACAGTTTGGTTCTCCTCGTTGTGCCACAGTGCCCAGATCTCAGCTGAGGTCAAGGCAAAGTCAACCAGAGTCTCCTAGGAAAGAGGGAAAGAGACAATTTCATTTCCTACCCCCAAATTAGGGCACTTAACAACAGCAAAACATTCCCTTGTGGAATTTAACAGGCTTTGGGAATTGTTGAGGCTGGAAAAGAGAAGGCTTTGGGGTGAACTGATTGCCCCTTCCAGCACCTGAAGGAAACCTCCAAGAAAGATGGAGAGGGACTTTTCACAAAGGCTTGGAGTGATGGGACAAGGGGGAATGGCTCTAAACTGGAAAAAGAGGAGATTCAGATGGGATATTGGGAAGCAGTTGTCCCCTGTGAGGGTGCTGAGGTTGCCCAGAGAAGCTGTGGCTGCCCTGAAAGTGTCCAAGGCCAGGCTGGACAGGGCTTGGAGCAACCTGGGCTAGTGGAAGGTGCCTCTTCCCATGGACCAAAATGAGCTTTAAGGGGTTCCTTCCAACCCAAGCATTCTGTGACTCTGTGATTTAAACCCCAAAGTCCAGGCCTCCCCCTCCTGGAGGCCAGGCCCCAGCTCTCACCTGCGAGGAGAACAGGGAGGAGATGTGGTCAAGGCTGTAGCGGTTGCTCTCAGTGCTCACCAGCTGGAAGACACAAAACTACAAACACACCTCATAAGTCATTTCCTGAAGGACTAAACCAACACATCTCAGGGAATCTCATCATTCCAGTCCACCTCCCTGCCTGCTGCTAGGGGTAACAGAAGGCAGAGGACAAGAAGGGTGAACTGAGCACTGACTTCACCCTTCCCCACAAGAACATTCATCCCTGCCTGGACCCAAAGGACTCCCAGGTCTTTCCAAACACTAAACCTGAAACACTGTAAGACCACCACACCTGGCACTGCCAGTGACCACAAGATGTGGGAAAAGAAGGAGGGAAAGCTCAGATTCCTCAGCTGCAGGCCCAGCTCTGCTTGTTCTTCCCAGAGCAGAGCACAGCCCTCGTGGGACAGGCAGGACTCATGTTACACACTCCTGTTCTGTGTGGGAATTCCCTGGAGAGAGGGATAAGCTGTCCAACAGATGAGCCTGGTCTGTGCCGTCACTCCCCTCTTGCTAAATTTATCGTTCTCCACAAAAAGTTTTCCTCCAGTTGCAGAAGCATCCACACACTCCCAGGAGCCCGGTGTAAACACACCATCAGCATTTCCATGCTTTTAGCTCCTTTTGGACCTTTCCCTTTCCCACGGCACATCCACGCTTTCAGAGGTAAACAAGTGAACCAGCCCTCACAGATCAGCTTAGTCACACAGGGAATTCCACTCCCAGAGCTCGGGCACACAGATCCTGCAATGCTGTGAGGGCAAAAACACTGATTTAGGAAGCACTGATCCCTCCTGAGGCTCCCACGTGAAACTTTGCCCTATTTCTCACATTCCAAGCTCAACACCAAGGGGAATGACTCCTCTGAGTGGAGGCTCCATACCTGCCCTCGCTTGGGAGCGTGCATGTAGACTCCCAGGTAGAGGCCCAGGGACTGGGAGAAGGCCAGGCGCAGGCGGTGCCCGGTGCCGGCCGCCAGCCGCAGGTCCCTGCTGACCGGCATGAACTCCAGCAGGTCCGCCACCATCAGGCACATCTGGTCCTGCAAAGCAACACAAGCACCAGCAGGGAGGCTTAGGAAACACTCTGCATTGAGGAAAGTGCTCGTCTCCCTCCTCTCCCTTCCCCTTCCAGACAACATCTGCACAGAATTTTCCATAACAGACGTTAATTAAGGCTCTGTACATTTACCTGAACCACTCATTGGTTTCTCCCAGCTCACCTGGGCCCCCTTGCCATCAATCCCACAGGCTGCCAGAGCACAGGCATGTAGGATAAAGCTTCCCCTCCCTCCCACGGCACATTCCAGTGCCACTGAGCCGTGAAAGCGCCGTGCTGCTCCATTAGCTCCGGCACTCGATATCTGGAGCAAGAGGCTTTTATTAACTTCTTGTTGACAAAGACACTTTCATTACTGTTGAAAGCAGGAGAAAATCCATTTGGGATGGCTCCTCGGGCCTCAAAGCGCTCCTGCCTGCCTTCCCAAACGCTCCAGTAGGTCTGGAAACAACCCTTATCTCAGGAATGAAGCTGGGCAGGAAACCCCTGCTACAAACACACACTATGTCCTCACATACTGTCCCAAATCCCAGCGTGGAGAAGCCACAGCCACAACTTAATGGGAGCCAGATCCATGCCAAGCACCCACCCCTGACTCCCTGGGCTTCATTTTGCTCCCCTAACCCCAGGTTCTGCTCACCTTGTAGGACCACATTCGGAGCTTATGGTCTTGGCAGAGGGCGAAGAGGAAGGCGTCGTGATCCAGGCAGTGCACGGAGAGGCTGACGGGCACATCCGAGGGGCCACCATCACCTCTGCAAAACCAGAGCTTACATTAACGCCCCCAGAGAAAATTCTCCGTCTCTGCAAGTGTCCAAACCCAGCCTGGACACTGCTCTAGTGGAAGGTGTCCCTNCAACTCAAACCATTCCAGTATTTCATGATTCTGAAATGACAGCAGGTGCAAAGATCCAAGGCAGTGGGGTTCCACCCCTGTGCTTAAATCCAAATAAACCGGTGGGTGAGATCGGGAGAAGGGAATGTTTCAGCATCCCAGAGCAGNTCTGAACTGACAGCAGGTGCACAGATCCAAGGCAGTGGGGTTCCACCCCTGTGCTTAAATCCAAATAAACCGGTGGGTGAGATCGGGAGAAGGGAATGTTTCAGCATCCCAGAGCAGAGGATCCCACCACACCACTGACAGCCAGTTCTTCACTTGCTTTGGTGGCACTGAAGCACATTCCCACTTCCCCATCCCCAGCCTGGTACCTGCAGAACACAGGTGAAGGATCCAGAGGGAAAAAAGGATCCAAGCAGCCCCCAGGATGGATCCTGCCAGTTCTGACAAGAATCCAAAAAGCCATGAGCAAGGATCCCCAATGGTCAAAGTCACTCAGGGCATCAAGGGACTCAGTCCCACTTCCAAGAAAAAGGCCCTAGGATTCAGCTGTGCACTCTAAGGCACCCTAACAATCCAAATCCACCACGGAGCATCTGTGTGATCCCCATATAACCTCTGCTTGTCAGGAACACGCCTGGCTCCTCAGCACCAGGGCACAGTAATCCCTAATCCATGCTGGCTGTGAGCCACATCCTGGGCAAATCCTTGGAGGCCAATTACTAGAGAACATATTCACAGACACATGGAATCAGCAGAACCCTGCTAATCCAGCATTCCACTCCCAACTTCCGTATTCTGATAGCTCCTGTGACCCTGATAACTTTCTTTGGGTGGAGTATTTATAGGTGCATGTGAGATTTGAGCTAAAAATTCCAGGTGAGGGGATCCAAAAGCCAAAATTAGCTCCGTTTCTCCACCTCCAGACATTCACCTGATGGCAGTTGGCATCCAGCCCGTGAGGAAACGCTGCACCACCGAGCTCTGCTTCAATTCCACGACAGAAACGCTGCCTTCAAAAACAAAAGGGAAATCAAAACTGAGCATTAAACAAAATTCCAAGATGGGAGAGGGGTTGCAGCGCCCAATCCTTACCTGGAGTATCGGGAGGAGGCAGCTTAAGGACAAAGATCCCTCCTGAGGCAGAGGGAAGGGCAAAGAGAGCCTCCCCCTCGCTGCTCAGCCAGGCTGCAGAGGCCACAGAGTTGGGAGCCAGCCCTGGCACGTTGGGAATCAGGTAGTAATTGGAGGGATCCCTGATGTGGATTTTGCTGATATCCGTAAACACGGACTGCACTTGGCTCTCTGTTATCAGCTCCTGGGGAGAAACAGGAGAAAACAGCCTCAAGTTGTGCCAGGGGAGGTTGAGGTGGGATATCAGGGAAAATGCCTTCATGGAAGGGGTTATCAGGCACTGGAACAGGCTCCAGTGTGGAGTTCCCATCCTGTGTGGGTGTGGTGCTTGGGGACACAGGTGGCCTTGGCAATGCTGGGGAATTGGCTGGACTCCACAATCCTACAGGAGTCCATAAAACATCAAATCCATAAAACATAAAACATCAGAGCACAGATATCTAAGGCACAGGGAAAAAAAAAAACAAACCNTATCAAATCTTGAGCACACAAATCTAAGGCACAGGGAAAAAAACCCACCAGACACTGATGAAATGGCAACTGTCCCCTTGATAAAATGGATTTTTCCAGTAAAAAAAGCTGGACATCAGAGAAAACCGCAGAGAAAATCCCAGGAAGAGCAGCTCTGCCACAGCACAGGGTTATGCCTTGGGAAAGCTCTCTGGAGCTCTAAAAGCAAGAGAGAGGCTCTCCAAGAGAGAGAGATGGTCCTAGTAAGAAGCAGGCACAAGAGGAAAAGTCTGAGCAAATGAGAACCACGGAACCCTGCAATGGTTCCAGTCAGAAGAGACCTTAAAAACAATCATGCTCCAACCCACATCCATGGAAAGATGGTAAATGTGAAATAAGCCTTGCCTAGGATGCATGTACCACATAAAATATAGATTTCAACCCAGACAAAACCAGCCTAGAGCCTTCTCAGCTGAGGAAAAAAAGAAGACAATCCAACCAGGAAGAGCTCTGGAAAAGCCGAGGCTCATTCCCAGCAGCACCCAACTCCAATGTCACCACAGTCCACATGACACAAGCCGGACACCCAGGCAGTTCTGGAGCAAAACACGGCTAAATTCCCTAAAACTCTTTTTCCTAAAATTCCTAAAACTCCGCTTTTCTTCTTGTTCCCGATGTATTTTGGGTCACCTGCCCTGCTCCCAAGCCCTCCCTGCCCCGGCGCCCGGCGGCATTCCCGGCACTCACGCTGCGGTAGAGGCGGGCGGGGTGCGGGAGCAGCAGCCGGTGCACGGTCTGCGCCGTGAGCAGCAGCACCACCAGGTGACTCTGCACCTCGCACAGGTGAATCCCGCCCGGCAGGAACGGGCAGCCCTGGATCCGCAGCCGCACCGCGTTGTTCAGCAGGTTCACGTCTAGCGACTCCTCCACCAGCTCCACCGTGTCCCCCGACGTGCTCCTGCGGGAACAGAGGATGAGGAGGATGTGAGGGGCAGGAGGGGGTCTCAGAAGGGTGACAAGGGAAAGGTGTCGACGACGAGGGTCTAAGCGAGGCAAGGCGGGCGGGGGCGTGCACTCACCATCGCACCCAGCGATTCCTGGTGGCGGCCCCGAGCTGCGCGCTCTCCTGGTAGCAGAAGCCGCCG
>VWYE01015460.1:30714-48506 GCA_013398995.1 Alaudala cheleensis
TCCTGCCCACGCGTGACCCCCCGCGTGCCCCTCCTAGACCTGGTGGCACCTGTACAGGCACCGCACACGCGTGTCCTTACACACGCGCGGCCCCGCTGGCGTGACGTGGGGTGTCATCCCCCCCTCCTCCTGCCCATCCAGGGGGGTTATTTCTTTTTTGGGAAGAAGCTGAAGCGTTTCTCCTTGTCCTTGCGGGGCAGGGCGGCTTCGGGAGGGGCCGGGGGTATGGGCAGGGGGAGGCTCTGCACCTTGCCGCGGCTGCCCCGACACTCCGTGATGGCCGCGCTCAGCCCCTGCAGCCAGGCCTGCAGCTCCTCCTGCGGGCATGGTGGGGTGGTCAGGGGGGGCTTCCCTGGCCCCTCAGCAGCGTCCCAGCCAACCCCAGGGCCCCCTGGGTGATGACAGTTGCTCCAAGTGTTCCACAGGCACCCATTACCCCTTGGGCATTGCCAGCCTCTCACCGTGTCCTCATGGCACCCCTGGCCATCCCCTTCCCCTCTGAGCATTGCTGGCCACTGCTGCCCACATCCCTCAGTCACCCCTGTGTACCCCGGTCACTTGCTGGCCGCCACCACGTCCCCTGGACAACTACAGCTCCCCCACGTACCCCTGGGCACCGCTGGTATCCCCCTGTGGACAACCAGCCACCACCCTGTGTCCCTCCGGACCTCTCTGACCACTCGAGTCCCCTTGGGCACTGCTGACCACCACCACCACATCCCCCAGCCACCCTGTACCTCCTGGGCTCCACCAGCCACCCCGTGTCCCCCTCAGGCCACCCCTCACCTCATCCTTGCCATGGAACAGCCACTCACTGCCATTGCTGAGCCTAGGGACAGAGCACAGACACCAGTGCCACGCACGCTCACCGTGCCCATCCCCGCAACAGCGCCGCGCCCTCACCTGAGCTTGAAGACGTGTTTCTTCTTCTTGTAGCCCGCGGGCACCTCGCAGCGGGCGTCCCACAGCCCCAGGGGCTCCTCGCCCTGGCACGGCAGCCCCAGCGCCCGGCTCTTGGCGTCCTTGAAGAAGGCGAGCTGGCCTCCCCGCAGGACGCAGTACCGCGTGCTCCACGACCTGCACCGGCACCGTGTCACCCCGGGGACACCGCCCCGCCCGGGGACACCGCCCCGCCGGGGACACCGCGCTCGCCACCGCCGCCGGCTGTGCCTACCGGTTGGACGCGCGCTTGGTGGCCGCCTCCAGGTCGTGCTTGCGGCCGAGGTAGCCCTCCAGCTGGACGCTGCTGACACGGGCGGGCAGCGTGGCCGGCTCCTCCGGCTCCTCCCGCGGTGGCCGTGGGGTGGGTGACGCAGGCTCCTCGTCACCTGTCCCGGGTGCCAGCTGTTGCGAGGCAACGGCGCGGTTATGCCGCAGTGTCGCCCAGCCGCTGCCACTGATGGACCCGCGGCAAGGTGCTGTCCCCTCCCGTGGTGGCACTGGGCACACACGGGTTGCTGTCACCAGTGGGTCATGGACCTCAGGCTGGTGGCCTGGGGGTGGGTCGCCCCCAGGTCTCTGTACCAGTGACCTCACCAGCTCTGGAATGTGGGAAGTGGGGTCTACTAGGAGCACCCAGTGAGTGTCTGGATGACAATGAGCCCACCAGTTCTGATTGGTGGGAACTGGTGACTGCTGGGAGGACCACTCAGCATCCCCATCCCAGATGTGATCCCCCAGTGAGTGCAGGGGATCCTACAGTGAATCCAGCCCTGGGACCCTCCGTGCAGTGCCAGTGACTCCACCAGATCCAGTGTGTGGGAACTGATGGTTATTGGGAAGACCACAATGAGCATCTGGGACAAGATCCAGCCCTGGCACTCAGTGTGGTGTCAATGTGTGTGTGTGTATCCACGTGCCCAGCTCCACTGTGCAGGAACTGGTGGCTACTGGGAGGACCCCAGTGAGGGGCTGGGACATGGTCCAGCCCTAGGACCCCCAGATCTCAGTGCCAATGACCCCACCAGCTCCAGTCTGTGGGAACTGGTGAGTACTGGGAAGGCCCCAGCAATCAGCTGGGACCCTCAGCACAGTGCCAGTGAAGCCACCAGCTCCAGTACACAAAATACTGGTGAATACTGGGAGGACTTCAGTGAGTGGCTGGGACATGGACCAGCCCTGGTACCCCCCAGCCTTGGTGCCAGTGTCTTCTCAGATTTGGGGTGATGAGGTTGAACCAAGCTAGATGAGCAGTCCTGGGAGCCACCTCAGTGTTTGTCACCAGCCCAGGGGACATGGGGACAGTGGGAGATCTGTTTGGGGACCGTGGCATCAGTGCCATCATCTCAAGGCATCAGTGCTATCATCTAAAGGCATCAGTGGTGCCTGACGAAGGGGACACCCATCCAGCTGGGTGCCACAGGAGGGACTTGGCCAGGGCCTCTGTCCCCAAGCAGCCAGGAAATGCCCATGTCCCCAAGCAGGCAGTGATCTTGTCCTGAGATGTGTAGTCAGGAGTCTTGTCCCCAGGCAGGCAAACGTGATCTTGTTCCGAGGGAGGCAGGAAATGTCCCAGGTAGAGGGGGCTCCTGTCCCCAAGCAGGGAAAAGTGTCTGTGTTCTTGAGCAGGCAAAGACCACCCTGTCCCCAAAGAGCCAGAAGATTCCCATGTCCCAAGAATGCAGAGCAGGACCCTGTCCCCATGGAGATATGCCCATGTCCCTGAGCCAGCAGAAATGTTCTTGTCCCCAAGTAGGTTCTCAAGAATCCTGTCCCCATGCAGGGGAAAGCGATCTGGTGCCCAGGAATCCAGAGGATGGCATGTTCCCAAGCAGGCTGGCAGTAAGCAGAGAGCACTCCTGTCCCCAAGGAGTTGAAAGTGGTCACATCCCCAAGCAGGCAGAGAGGATCCTGTTCCTGAGCAGCCAGAAGATGCACGTGTCCCTGTGCTGGCAGAAATGATCTTGCCCCAAGGAGCCAGGAGATGCCCATTTCCCCAAGCAAGCAGAAGAGGCAGAAGGCTTCCTGTCCCCAAGGAGCCAGATGATGCCCATATCCCTGAGTAGGCTGGCAGTAAGCAGAGAGGGCTACTGTCCTCAAGCTGATCAAGGTGGCCATGTCCCCAAGCAGGCATATTCTCCCTGAGCAGTCAGGAGATCCCCATGTCCCTGATCAGGCACAAATGAGCTTGTTCTCATGTAGGTACTCAAGGGTCCTGTTCCCAGCCAGGACAGAGTGATCTGATCCCTGAGGAGCCAGGAGATGCCCATGTCCCCAGGCAGGCAGAAGAGGCAGAAGGGGTTCCTGTCCCCAAGCAGGCAGAGCCACAGAAAGCCATCATGTCCCTGAGCAGGGCAGAGCACGTGGGAGGAGCAGAGAGCTGGCAGCAAGCACAGGGGCTGGCACATGGTGACAAAGCCCTGTGGGCGACGATGCCTGCCTCGAAGGGTGACAGTGCTGCAGGGTGTAACGATGCCCCACAGGCTGCTGATGCTTTGTAGTTGCCAATGTCCCAAAGGGTGACAGTGCCCCATGGGGTGACAATGCTCCTCATCGTGTTTCTTGGGGTGACGATGCTCCACAGGGTGATAATGACCCACAGGGTGACAGAGCCCTGCAGGGTGACGATGCCCCGCAGGGTGACGATGTCCCATACAGCAGTGATGTCCCTTGGGGTGACACGGTGGCCCCAGGGCAGACACTCCAACTCTAGCTGCTGCACAGATCCCAGACACATGCATACATCATGGGTGCCACCCCCCATGTCACCCCAGGAAGTTGGGGCAGTGGGGACCTGCAGTACCCCTCTGCCCGCCTGGCCTTTTTGGGGTAATTCAACATTTATTCAACACAAGGCAAGGACAAGGTGAGGGTTGGGAATGTGGGGATCAGTCAACACAATGAGGTCATGCTCACAAGGGGTGCCAGGAGCTGTGGGACATGCAGGGATATCTTTTTGGTCGTTGGGGAAGGTAAAAGCTAAACTCAAGAACTGACCGGCTCTGGTCCATCCGTAGTGGGCAGCGAAGTGTCCTGTGTGCTCACATCCTTTTTCTCCTCCTCTTCCTCCTCCTCCTCAGACCTGCACAGGGAGACAACTGGTCAGCATCCCCATGCTAGACATGATTCCACAGGGATGGGGCTGGCTGGTGCTCTCCTGTCCCCCCCTGAGGGATGGAAGCTCTGTCAGGGTGAGGCTTGACCTTCATCTCTCCTCTTCATCAGCATCAATTTATTGCTTGGAAAAGGCAAATTGCTAAAAAGCCCTTTAATGCTATGAAACATCCTTAATGGTTTTGAGGAGAGGGATGTGGAAGCAGTGTCCCTGGTCACATGGAATGATGGTGGCATCCCTTACCCGGCCTCCAGCTCCCCATCCAGATCCAGGCAGTAGTCGGGAGCTTCAGAGCGCGTCGTCCCGTCCCGCACCAGCCCCTCACGCAGAGACCGCCCGCCCAGGAGCTCCAGCTGCCGGGCAAGGAGTGAAGGAGTTAATGCATGAGTGGGAGATGGTGGCAGGGCAGGCAGAGGCCACACCCCGAGCCTTTCTCACCGTTGTCAGCTTCCTGAGGGCGGCAATGCGCTCCTCCCAAGTGGCGGAGGACTTCTCAAAAGCCTCATGCCGCTTCAGCAGCTTCTCCACCGCGTCCACTGTCTGCCCGTAGTCGCTGCTGGCCAGGTAGGGCTCCTGAGCCATGAGCCACGACTCAGCCACTGAGGCGTCGCGGGAGAACTGGCACACCTCCAGCACTGTGGGAGGGATGGGCAGTGCTCAGCCCCTGGACCACCCAACCCCGCTGCCCCCGGCACTGCCGCACTCCTCCCCGGCACCCCCGGCGCACTCACGCAGCCGCAGCCGCTCCCAGCGCTGCTCCCACGTCTCCATCATGGCTTTCCTCTTGTCCACCAGCTCCACCAGCTTCGCCTTGATCTGCGAGGGGATGTGCTGTTAGGGGGTGGCCCAGATGGCATCACCCCCAGTGCTCCCCCTCCCTCCTGACTCCCTCACCTCTGGTGAGTCCTGGTGCTTGCGCTGCAGCAGCTTCTTGCCCAGCTCGATGCAGGTGGTGAAGTTCTTGCCTCGAGCATCCACCTCAGCCTTAATTCCCTGGTGGTATTTCATCAGCAGCTCCACCGAGGAGACATCCCTGAGGACACAGAGGCGCCAGGCTCAGTGGTGCCATCGGTTCCATGTCCCATCCCCAGGTGCCCACTGGGTGCATCCGTACCTGGGCTTCTCCTGCGTCTCAATCTGCCGGACAGTGCTCTCCATCCAGGAGAGCAGGTCCCGTGCCATGCTGAAGAAGCGGTGCTTGTCAGCCGTGTCCGTCAGCCGTGCCCGGCGCCCACTGCATGCTTCCAGCAGCTCCTGCAGTGCTCGGGACACCTCCTGCTCCTGCTCCTGGATTCCAGCTGCCTTCTCCCCAGCATAGGCGGTCTGCAGGCGCGCTGCCGTCTCCCGAAACTGCTGCACCTGCGCAAACCACGGAACAGCTTGGGTTGGAAGGCACCTCAAAGAGCACTGAGCCCAGCCTCCCGCCATGGGTAGGGACACCTTCCACAAGACTACAGGGAATGCTGAGTGCTGGCATCCACGTCAGGTTGGAGCCTCACCTGTGCCTCCAGCAGCTGGAGGTCCCTCTCAAAGGCGCTGTGCATGCGGTGGAAAGCCTCCACCGTGCCGGCATCCTCGCCCAGATCCTGGGGCAGTTCCTGGCGACGGGCAGCAATGAGGGCCAGCAGCTCAGCACCATCGTAGAAGTATTTGTGGAGGTCATGGGAGGCAGCGAGGAGCTGCATGCGGGTGTCGATCAGCTCCAGGAGGTCGGCCCAGCTCTCGTTCAGCCCGTCCTTCCACTCAGCTATGGTGGCCGCCTCGATGTGCCCCGCATCAATGAGGTCCTCAATGGTCAGGTTCACCCGGTCCACACGCTCCTGCCCCACGTTCCCTGTCTCCCGTGCAAACTCACGGAACTTCTCCCGCAGGAGCTGCATGGAGGGAAGAAAAGAGTCAAGTCGCCCCCCTCAAGCCAGCTGCCGGCACCGCCGCATCCACCCCGTCACCCTCACCATGACATGATCCAGGTCCTGCCCCATCTCCTGGGAGGAAGCAACCACATCGCGCTCGGCAATCCACTGCTCCAGCTCCTCCACCTCCCGCTTCAGCTGGAAGAGGTGGGACATGTTCTCCAGGCGCCGGCGGCGCTCCTCGGCCGCCTCCTTCAGCCCCGCGTAGTGCTTGTCCACCTGGCCCTGCAGCCGGATGATCTGCTCCCTGCGCGGCCCCGGCACACAGACACCCAGTTCTCACCCGCGAAAAAACGTCCCCGACCCACCCGTGCTGACATCCGGGGGGGCTGGGGGTGAAGGACCCACTTTGTGCTCCTCATATCCCTCTCCAACCACCTCCCTGCCCAACTGGAGCAGCTGACACTGCCAGAGCTACAGCCAAACCCCCCCACCCACACGGTGTTGAGGGCACGGGGTCACCCCAAAGGACAGGGGACATGGGGCGTGGCACCTACCCCTCAGGGTGGCCGGCAGAGAGCAGCTGCTGTGCCCTCCCTGCCAGCTCCTTGATGGTTTGTCCGTAGTCCTCGATGGAGCGCAGCTGCCGGACGTGTCTCTTCAGCATCATCAAGCAGCTCTCCTCATCCTATGGCATGGAAAACATCGGTGCCATCAGCACCTGCCACGGTTGGGGGACAGGGACTAGGGTCTAGACTCAGTGCCTGCCCTACAGGAATGTCCTGGATCTGATGCCACAGAGCATGGAGCTCAGTGGGACATGGCATGGAATGGGATGGATGGTGTGTAATGGCACGGGAATAACACATAAGAGCAGGACACGCCACGGTGTGTCACATGTGGATGATGTTCAACAGAACAGCATGGCACAGCCTGGGTCAACACTGGACATCCCAGCAAGGCACGGCCCAGTGCAGCACAGACCCCCCAAACACAGAGCACCACAGGGAATCACTCCTCACCTTTGGCTTCTCCTCGGGTCCCATGAAGAGCTCCTGCTCGCTGACCCAGGCCTCGGCCTCATCAGCATCCAGGTAGTACTGCTGGGCCTCTTCTGCCTCCCGCAGGCGCCGGTGCCGGGCGGCTGCCTCCTCCTGCAGCGTCTCCCACAGCGCCCGCAGCTCCTGTGCCTGTGCCGCCAGCTCCGGGCCTGGCTCCTCCCCGCTGCCCGCCGCCTCTCCCCGGCTCAGCACCTCACCCAGGCGGGGGGCATGGCCCGCCAGCTCCTTCTGCAGTGTCTGCCAGCAGGTGGGAAGTCACAGTCAGCCACAGGATGGATACCAAGGACCCACCCAGGATGGTGGCTGTTGATGCAGCACCCAGGCTCACCTCATTCCTCTTGGTCAGGCGCTGCACGCTTGGGAGGTCCGTGCCGTGATCCGTTGACTTCGCCAGGGAAAGCCGCTCCTGCACCCACAGCTGTGGAAAGGAGCACCCACTGAGCCCCCTGCAGCACCCATGGGTACCCCCAGCCCCCCGGCCCCCACCACAGCAAGGACACTCACCGTCTCATCCTCCAGATCCCGCCCCAGCTGGTACATGGCCTTGGCAGTCTCCAGCTCCTTCCTCTTCCTCTCCAGTGGCTCCAGCAGCTCCAGGACTCGCTGCCGGAGCATCTGCTCCTGCCTGCTGGTATCTGGCACATCCCCAGCACCAGGGGTGCCCTGCCACCCCAGCTCCTCCAACTCCTTCATCCACGTTCTCACTTGCTCTTCCAATCTCTGTGTGGGGCAAATCCACGTGAGTTAGGCATCTGAGCCGAGATGGAGAACCCCAGTCCCATTTGGGAACGAACTTCATCTCCTTGCACCTCCTCCCCCTTCCCAAAGGGACCCAGCGAGGTGCCAGTACCCACCATCAACCTCTTCAGCAGCAGGTTGGTGGCGGTCAGGTCCTTGACCTTCTCGGCGTGGCGCAGCTCCTCCTGCGCCCTCCCCAGCCAGCTCTCCAGCTCCCCGTAGCTGCGGGCGTACAGCGCCGAGCGCTCGGCCTCGAACAGCTGCCGGCCCTTGTCCTCGGCGGCGCCGCGCAGCTCGTCCCAGCGCCGGCGCAGCTCCTGCAGCCGCTGCGTCACCACCGCGCCGTACTGCGGCTTGCGCGTGGCCAGCTCCGTCCCCTCCTGCGGTGACAGCAGAGAGGCGGGTGGTCAGCCCGGTATGGGGGCACCCCGCCCATGGAGTCCTGGAATCATTAAGGTTGGACCACACCTCTCAGGCCATCGAGTCCAACCGTTCTCCCAGAACTGCCAAGGCCACCACTAACCCGTGTCCCCAAATGCCACATCCACACAAGCTTTTAAATCCCTCCAGGGATGGGGATTCTACCACTGCCATGGGCAGTCTGTGCCAGGGATGCACAACCCTTTCCCTAAAGAAATTTTCCCTAATATCCAATCAAAACCTCCCCTGGTGCAACTTGAGGCTGTTTCCTCTCGTCCTGTCCCTTGTTTCCTGGGAGCAGAGCCCAACACCCAACTGGCTGCACCCTGCTCTCAGGGAGTTGTAAAGAGCAAGAAGGTCTCCCTGAGCCTTCTTTTCTCCAGGCTGAGCCTCCCAGCTCCCTCAGCAATTCCTCATGCTCCAGAGTTGTCCCCAACTCTGTTCCCCCTCTCCGATCACGGTGCTGGCACCCACCGCCTCAATCTTCTCCAGCCAGCTCTGGTTGGGTGCCAGCTCAGCCATGAATGCCTGGTGCTTCTGCCACTTGCTGTGCAGACCACGGGCTTCTCCATAGGAGACATCCTGAGCCATCAGCATCTTCTCATCCACCCAGGCATCAAACTGCAAGGAAGAGCTGTCAGTGCTCAGCAGGTGGGGACCCCCGCAGGGATGTCACCAGCCATGCTGCATTCCTACCTCACGGCAGCTCTGCAGGAAGGTCTGTAGGTCGTGGTTGTCCTGCATCAAACCTGCTGCCTCTTCCACCTTGTCCATGACGGCTCCATGCCTGGCAGGGAACCACAGATGTGCAGCATCAGCCCCACTGGCCACACACCACCCACCCACCGGCCGGCTCTGTGCCGGACTCACCGCTCCTGGAGAGTTCGGCACTTCTCGGAGATCTTCTCAGCAAAGATGTTCTCCTCAGCCACCAGCTTGGTGCCACTAACCACCACCTCCGGGACCTTCTTGGCATTGCTCTCCACACCAGCACGGAAGTTCTGGAAGCGGTGCAGGGCAGCAGCCGAGCCTTCCAGCGTGGAGGGCAGCTCCAGGTGGGACAGCGTGTACTCCTGAGGGGGGCACAGCATGGGATCAGAGCACCATCACCCGTTTTTGGGGTGCCCGTGAGCCAAGAGACCCAAAGGACATCTCTTGAGCACCCACCTGCTTGGTGAGGAGGATCTCCGCCTGCTTGGTGTCGCGAAGGAACTCCTGGAAGTTGCGGCACTGGGTGAGGAAACGCTTCCGAGCCTCTGCCATCTTGCCCAGGGCAGCCCAGCCGTCCTTCACGCCGTCCAGACGCTGCCGCAGCGCCTCGTATTCGGGGTCCGTCTGCCCCCCCAGCACCCGCTCCCCCGCCTCCGCCAAGGCTGCGAAAGCTCCCGCATGCTCCTCGGCGTCGCGCCGGGCCGCTTCGTGTCGCTGCAGCATCTCCTCCGCCTCCCCCAGCGACGCCGGCACCTCATCGACGGCAGCCACGGCTTTCTGAGCGCCGAAGAGCCACGCCTGGAAGTCATCCAGGTCCTGCAGGAAACTCCGGAGCTGCCCGGCTTCCCCCAGGGATGCTGCGCGCTCTGCCAGGGCCGCCTGCAGCTCGTCCCAGGCGGAGGTGGCCACCGCCAGCTTCTGGGCCACCTCCGTGGCCGCCTCGGGCCGCTCCTCGGCCAGGCGCTCGGCTTGGGAGCGCAGGGCGGCCAGGCGGTCCTGGGCCACTGCCAGCTCCCGCTCGATGCCGTAGAGCTTGCGCTGGGTGGCCAGGACGCCGGCCAGGTCGCGGCCCAGCTCGGCCGTAGCCTCCACTGCCCGGGCTTTGCTCCGCAGCCATTTCTGGGTCTCCTCGGACTCCAGGTTGTAGTTGAGGAGGCGCAGCGCCGAGCCCACCGCCCGCTGGCGCTCCGCCACCAGCTCCCGGAACCGGGCCCACCTGCGGGACAGAGGCGGGGGGTTGGCGGGGAATGCTCCGTCACCGCGTCACCCGCCCCGGCACCATCCAGCTCCGTACCTCTCGTTGAGCTGCTCCCGGCACTGCCGGACCTGCGGGCTCCGGGGGTGCCCGCTAGCCAGGAGCCCGTCGGCCGCCTGGTTGACTGCGGCGATCTGGGAAGCCACGGTGTTCATGTCCTGCTCCAGCCCGTCCAACCTGCGGGAACGTTCCAGGCTTTTGAGCGAGCAGCAGGGGACAGGGCACGGCAGCACCGCCACGGGCAGGGGCTCCTTCCTTACCTGCGCTGCGTCACGTCCAGGTCCTCCAGCGCCTGCGGCACCTCCAGCTCTGCCAGCCAGGTCTCTTTGGAGCCCATCCAGAGATGGCAGGCATCGCTCTCCCCGAAAACGGTGTAGAGGTTCAGGGCATCCTGCAGCTGGCGGCCGCGGCGCTCCGCCAGCGCGCTCGCCTCGGCGTGCAGCTCCCGCAAAGCCGCCAGCCGGCTCTGAGCCTCGGGGCCGGCGCGCAGCTCCGGTGGGAAGCCCTCGGCCTGCTGAGCCAGCCTGTCCAGCTGCTCCCGGGCTGCCGCCAGCTCGTCCAGCAGCTCCTGGTGCTGCCGCAGCAGGACGAGGGTGCGGGATTCATCCTGGCCCAGCTCCTCGGCGGCCGCTCGCCGGCGGGCATCCTGCAGCCCCTCCGCCAGCTCCTCCACCTCCGCCTGGAACTGGAAGAAGCCCTCGGCCTCCCGCAAGCCGCGCCGTCGGAAGGCAGCCAGCTCCTCCAGCTGCGCCCACAGCGCCCGCACGGCCGCCCCCCGCTCCCGCAGCTGCTCGGCCGCCCGGCCCGCGGCCGCCAGCCCCTCGCCCACCGCCAGCGTCTGCTCCAGCTGCCCGCCCCGGCTCCGCATCTCGGCCTCGAACGCGGCGTGCCGGCGCTGGAGCAGCAGCACGCCCGGCAGGTCCTTCCCGAAGTCCAGCGAGGAGTAGAGCTGCTCCTGCTCCTTGATCCAGCTCTCCGCCTCGTCCAGCTCCCACAGGCAGGTCCAGAGGGAGCGGGATTGCTCCAGCAAGGCTCTCCTCCGTGCTGCCAGTACTTGCAGCTCTCGCCGGCACATCTCCAGGTGGCTCACGCGGTCCCGGATGACTTTGGGGTCGCAGGGACGATAGCCTGGGCAGGGAGCAGGGTGGATGTTCGTCAGTATGGTGTCCTGCTTTCCTTTGGCCACGCCAGGGATGCAGGGGTGTTCTGGCACACCTACCCTCAGCGTCGGCAAAGCGGAGAGCAGCAGCGCTGATGGCTCGGGTCTTCTCTGCCTGTACAGCCATGTCAGCCTCCAGCAGACGGTGGGTCTGCAGCAGCTCCTCTGCCTCCAGAAGGTGCTTCCCAGATTCGGGAGATGCCAGCTTCACCTGCAGGAGACCCTCAGCCATTACCCACTGACACCCAAAACTCAGCACCAGCACCCCAACATTTCATCTCCCTCCTCAGTGAACTCTCACCAGCACCTGGTGGGACAAAGACACCTCACCTGTAGTGACACCCAGTGCCCACAGCTCACCTTGACCTCATCCATCCAGTCGATGCAATGGAGCATCTCCTGGAAGAGGTGCTGCAGGGTGAGGTTCATCTCCAGGCGCTGGCGCCGGGCAGCCAGCAGCTCCAGGAGCTGCTCCCAGAGCCGCAGGATGTTGTCCTTCCGCCCGTTGATGCGCTGGATGTCGTGGTAGCCCTCCAGCTCCAGCTCCTTGGCCACCGCCTCAATGGCCTGCACCCTCTCCCTGTAGGCAGCCGTGTCTGTCTCGATGGCCTCGTGCTTCTTCTTGGCCGCCTCCACCGCCGCCAGGTCCTGCCCAAAGTTGTCCTGCCCCGGCACAGAGCCCGTGGTGAGGCTCTGGTGAGCTCCCCAGGGTGGGGGTCCCCGGGGCGGGTGGTCCCCCTCCTCACCTGGGCCACCAGGCGCTGGTTCTCGCTCAGCCAGGCCTCCCGCATGGCCGCTTTGCGGTCGAAGCGCCGCGCCAGCTGCTCCAGCTTCTCCTGACGGATCAGCTCGTTGCGCAGCGCCAGCTCCCGCTCGTGTTCCGCTTTCTCCAGCTGCTCCCAGGCCTGGGGGAAGGTGGCACTGGACAGGTGGCACCCCTCTCCCACATCCCCCCACCCACTCGTTTCTTCTTCTGCAGGTGAGCCCCAGCATGACCCCCGTGTGGAGGAACACAACCTCCCATGGGATGGATCAGTCCTGTCCCAGTCAGGATGTCCTGGGATGGCCCTGAACTGCCTCAGGAGATGGACTCAACCCTCTCCAGGACCCATCCCAGCCTGCCCAAGGACCTGAACTGCTAAGAGATGGACCCAATCTGCCTCAGGAGAGGAATTCAGTTTCCCCCAGGAGATGGACCAGACCTGACCACAGGAGACAGCCCCCAACTACCACAGCAGACAGAGCCCATACCCGGTTGATGTCAGAGACCAGGCGCCCCTCGTGTGGGGTGTAGACGCGCTGGTTGTTGGCCCTCATCCGTGACTGGATGGTGAAAAGCAGCACCTCCAGGTTGCCCTTCTCCTGAAACCTGCCCCAGAGAGAGCTCAGCACTGGGCACCCTTGGGTGCCCCACAGCACCGGGCGGGCGCGGGGAGCAGGGCGCTCTTACTTGGGGGGCTTCTCCACGGTGCGGTAGGTGCTGAAGGCTTGCAGCTGGTGCTGCACACCCGCCAGCGAGTTGGCGAAGCTGCGGCTGTTGAGGGAGGCGATGGTCTGCTCAATCCAGGTGAGCAGGTCGGATGCCAGCCCCCCATAGCCCTCGATCATGCGCTCTGTCTCCTTGGCGTGCTCGATGACCTGTGGTGGGACCAGGGGTGAGTGTGAGGGGCTGGCACCCCAAGAGAACACCCCTGACCGCCTCAACACCGTTCCCTACCTTGCCCAGGCGCCTTCCCTCCACCTCCAGCACCTTCATCTTGGAGAAGTAGTGGTAGAAGGCCACCACGTAGGTGATGATGGACTTCTCATCAGGGTTCTCCGTGAACACATCTGCCCAGTGTGAGCAAGAGGAGTCACTCCTGACCCAACCTCAACCCACCTCAGAGGCTACCACAGCCTCATGAAGTCCCTCCTGTGACCACCCAGGCCCTCCTTCTGTGTATTGGGAACCTCTCTGTTCTCCATGGAGCCTGGGAATGTCCCAGGGGAAACTGAGGCAAGAGGACTGACAGCAACTGCCTCACCTTCGGGGTCGAGGAGAGGGGTGATGCCCAGGTGCCGCTCTGCCACGCTGAATGCATGCTCCAGGTTGTGCCGGGCATTGGATTTGGTGAGGTTTTGGAAGTCAACCAGCTCAGGCCTGGGGACGGAGGGCATGAGACAGCGGTGATACACCTGTGGGACATCTCTCAGTGCCACTGCCACCCCAGTGCCTGATACTGTGCCGCCTACCTGTGCCTGTGGATGAGGGCATTAAAGGCCAGCCCGTCCTTCCAGCTTGAGGTGAAGTTGGTGACGTTCACGTGGGGGTACCTGCAATGGGGACAGGGTGTCACTGTCACCTTCTGGACACTCCTGGGCCCTGACACAGTCTCATGGGGATCCCAACACCTACCCTGCTGTCTTCATCTGGCACCAGAGCAGAAGTGCATCCCTGGCAGAGCGTGTCTCCTGGCCCTCCTGTGTCTCCACTATGATGTCCTGGATCTGGGAGCAAAAGGACATTCTGGGGTTGTAACAGCAGTTCCATGGAGGATGGCTCCCACTTGGGAATGAAGTGAGGAGCAGAGGGATGCCCAAAACCACCTGTCCTCACCTGGAAGCGGAGGATGATGGTCCAGATGAGGCCAAGGACAAGGCGGTGGTTGCCATCCACGATATCATGGGAGCCCATGTTCTCCAGATGCACCCGCTGCTCCTTCAGGAACTGCAGCGCCTTGTCCACATTCTCCAGGCAGTGGATCCGCATCCGGCCCTTGGTGGGCTTGGGCTGGGGCAGGACAGTGCTCAGCACCCTCCCTTCCACACCAGGTACCCTGCCTAGGGACACCCCCACACCCCTGCTGCCTCCCCAACCCTTGGCCCAACACCACGAGAGATGGTGTGGGGTGTCCTGTCAGGCCACAAGTCCCCATCTGGGTGGGATTCCTACCAGAAGCTCTCCTGACAGCACTTCCAGCAGCTTGATGAGCACCCTCCCATCCCGGAGGTCCATGTAGAGGTCGGAGATGCGGCAGGTGACGCGAGCCAGGTGCGAGTTCACCCACTTGGTGAAGGTTTTCTTCTGCACGGCCTCCCGCTCATCTGCAGGCACAGCGGGGCACGGGGGTCACCAACAGCGGGGACAACCCAGGTGGGACCGAGGGGACCTGCCACCCACCTGCCAGGGCTTTGATGCGGGAGCGCTCGAAGAGCCGTGCGGAGCTGTTGTCGTTGTCCAGCTCATCGTCGGACGCGTCCCAGCGGACGTTGATGCGGCTGTACTGCTGCTGCAGCTCCAGCTGCTCGTAGTCATTGGCCGAGGTCATGGTCCCAGTGTGCCCCGGCCCGGTGGCCGTCGGCTACCGGTGAGAGGCCCCTAGGGGACAGCAGGACCGTGAGCATCAGTGTGGCTCGCTGGCCCCGCGGCACGTGGGGATTTGCGGCTCAGAACCTGGGGATAAGCTGCTCAGAGGGATTTAGCCTCGCCCCACCCAGGTGTTGGGGGGGCACCTGGCAGCTGCCCGCTCCAGGACCCCCATGCTGAGCCCTGCCGAGCTGTGCTGGTGGCTGTTTACTGTGCTGCGTCCCCACCCGTGTCCCTCTGCCCAGCTCAAACCCCAGCACAGGTCCCCAGAGGTGTGTCCCCCCCAATCCTTGGATGCTCCCAGGGAAGGGGCTGCTGCTCACCCCCACCCCGACCCCTGCGCCGCAGAGGGGCTTCGCCAGCACTGGTGGCAGAAAGTGGGTGACAGCTGCCGGCAGGGGGGGGCCACCCACCCCCGGGGACATTTGAGACACAGATAGGACATGGCTGGTATCTAAAAATGCCTCTGAGCAGCTGTCGGTGGCTGCTGGGGCCCCTGAGGGGTGCAAGGAGATGGGCTGGAGCTCCACACAGCCAGCAGCATGTCCAGGACCTCCTCTACAACCTAGAGCTGCACAGAGCCCTCAGCTGTGGGTGCCAGGGGGAGCCCCGTGTGCCCCAAATCCCTGCTGTCCCCGTGGGAAGTGACAACCCATGGGCCCCCAGGTCCCCCTCAGATGCCCCGGGCATCCCCCGGGTCCCCCTGGCAGGGTTATCGGGGTGGCCCAGGCTGTGCCACACCCCAACTCTGCACCCTAATCAGGGTGGTGCAGACAGAGCCTTGGCTTGGACCTGGGGGCACCAGGAGCGTGCAAGGACGTGGAGGAGCATGCAGGAGTGTGGGCAGCTCAGCAAGGACACACAGGAGCACACCAGAGTGTGTGAGTGTGAAGAAGGACATGGAGAAGGGTGGCAGGGTGTGTACCTGTGAGCCAGGACATGCAGGGATTTGTCACAGCATCCACATGTGAACGAGGACATACAGAAGTGTGACAGAGCAAGGACACACAGGGACGTGCCAGAGCGTGCACAGGTGAACAAGGACAAGTAGAAATGTGCCAGAGTGTGTATGCCTGAGCAAGGACATGCAGGAACACACCAGGGCATGCATAGGACACACACAACAGGCACACGAGTGGGTGTGGGGCCATGCAAGTGTGTACTGGAGCAGGCAGGAGGGTGCTGGAGCTGGATCTGCAGCCCCTCATACCGTGACTCCGTGCCTCTGCCAGAGCACCCAGCTTGCCCTGGCAGGAAAGCCCCCTATGGGAGACCGAATTCGGGAATTCTGCCCCCAAAACTTCAGGGACTGCCAGCAGGATGGGCGTGCTAAGTTGTGTCGGGTCTCTGCAGGATACCTCAGTTCTAACTGTGTCCCCGACAACACGGCAGCGGGGGCACGGCTGCAAGCATCCAAGGAGGAGAAAGAGGAGGAGGAAGAGGAGAAGGAGGAGGAGGAGGAGATGACGCCGAAGGGAGCCACAGCAGGCCCATGGGAGCGTTCCGAGCGCGGGCGCTCACCCACCCTTTAAATCTCCCTCCGCCGCACCGGCGCCTTCCGAGCCTCCCTCCCTGCCACAGCCACGCCGCCACCAGCACCCGCCACCCGGGAATTGTCATTCCTGCCGCTCAGCGTGCAGAAAGCTGGGAATGCCAGCATGCCGGCCTCGCCGCCAGCATCCTGCGGCCGTGGCCCGGGCAGCGTTGCCTTCCCCGGCCAGCGGCTCGGCACGGTGAATCAGCACTTCCCGGTGAGGGGCTGGCACCGTGCCACCACCACGGTCCCCCCGCTGGGCACAGGGAATGTCCCCCCCACGCCCCAAGGGCGGCTGGGGCAGTGGTTGGCACCTGGCACCTATGGCACCCTCAAACCCGTTCCCTGGCTCATCCCTCACAGCCACAGCATGCTGCCAGAAAGCCCACTTCCAGCAACTCCTCAGAATCCCCCAAAACACCCCAAAATCCTGCCCCATCACCGCCACCCAGAGCCTGGCGTGCCCCCATCGCTCCACTTCACCAAAACACTTGGATTTGGCATCTCCCCCATATCCACAAGCAGCCGTGCTCTGGTTGGGAAGGGGCAGGAAGCGGGGGGCATCCCCCCAGCCCCCCAACTTGTCTCCTGCCTGCCAGGTGCAGGGCCGGGGCCGGGAGCAGATGGTCCCTCTCGGCACGGCCGCTCGGCACAGCACGGGGCACTTGGGCATGGAAAGGCGCGGCACAGCTCCTCCGGCTGCGATGCCCTGCTCCGGCCAGGGCTCCCCGGCCACGCTCCCACCTGCCAGGAGAATTCGGGCTTCCCCAGGGCCACATGCCGGCCATGCCAGGACTGTCCCATGTCACCCAAGCCGGTGACACGCACACGTGCTGACACTCCACAGACATTTTTGGCTATAAATAGGCCTCCCCTGCACACGGCGCCAGCCGAGCCCTGCTCCCTTCTTGGGAGCTGCCCCCCACCCCGCACCCCAAAATCACCAGACAGTGCCCCAAAACCACAGGATAGCTATAAAATACTCCGTGGGGGCCATACTGGCACCCAGCAGGGTTTTCTGAGTCTCCTGTGCTTGTCACCATCTTCCAGGGCACCCCAATCCCCTGCTTTGGGAGGTGGAGATTTATAAGGGGAAAAGCTGGGAAATCAGGCCTGGGGGACCCTTAGGTTATTGGGGTGAGGGCAAGAATTCTCCCAGCCCAACGCCCACCCATGAGCACCCTCCTGGCACCAGGACAAGGAGCCCAAGGGCATGGCACCCCAAAAACCCTTCCCAGTAACTCCAGTTTGCCCAGTTGCTAAAAAACTGGGAGACAAAGTGGGTTGGGTGATGTGTCCCACCAAGACCCTCAGGACTTGGCTTTTCCACCGTGTCCCAACAGTGCTGGGAGCACGAAGGACTGGTGCGGGGAGCCCTCCAGGGGTTGGCACCCCAGGAAAAGTGTCCCCAGGGTGTCCCCACACTGTCCCCGTGCTGTCCCCTGCGTGTCCCTAGAAAGTCACCGCCACTCACCCGCCCCGTCCTTCTTGAGAGCAGCCCCGAGGGACATGGGGTGACAGTAGACTCCCCGCCGCCGGGCGAAAAGGGGGTTCAGGCTCCCCGGAGGGCTCTCACCGCCGCCACCAAACTTTCCTCCGTGCCCACCGTCCCCCTCCCCTCTCCCCAGTACCGCGCCCGGTGTTCGGTGCCGCACCCCCCA
>VWYE01015460.1:69560-81140 GCA_013398995.1 Alaudala cheleensis
ACCCCTGCTCCCACTGAATTCTGGACCCTGGCAGACCCTGATTCTGCTAGGCCTCAGCTCTCAGCAGGTCCCAACTCCCACTGGATCTCAGCTCCCACCAGATCCTGGATTCTGATGGATCATATCTCCTACCAGCCAGACCCCAGCTCCCACTGGATCTTGGATCCCAAACCCTGCCAGACCCCATCTCCAGCCAGATCTCAGCTACCACCTTGCTGCTCCAGCAGCGCATTCTGCCGCTTGAGGTCGTCAATGTCCTGCTGGTGTGTGTGGTTTTTCCGGCGCATGTACTGGATGTACTCTGTGGCTTTGTCCAGGATTTGGGCCCGGGATGCCTGTTGCAATAGTGGGAAAAGCCAGAGGCAAGATAAAGACCTAGTCCAGGGGGGAAAACTGGAATTTTACCTGCCTCATCCCACCCTGGCTGTGGTCCTCACTGGGAACTCCTGTGGCACAGGAGAGCCTCGGGAATGTCCCAAATCGAGAAGCCTGCATCGTGGGTGGGTGCTGTCCGTGCTCCCAGCACGCTCCATAAACTCACCTTCTCTCCTTGGAGCGAGGGCACGGAGTCCCGCAGGCTGTGGAAGCTATCCTTGATGTGGTCCCTGCGCTTGCGCTCCAGCGCATTGTGGTGAGCCCGTTTGTCGGCCTGGCAGTGGGGGACAGGGGTGCCACCGGGAGGAGGTCACCACCTGCGCCCCCAAAATTCCCTCTGGGAGCCGCCGTGGGAGCTCGGCCGGGCCCCCAGGGTGGCTCCGTGGCCGTGACGCCTCCGGCTGGGCCGCGAGGGCGTGGGAAGGAGGCGGCTCCCGGTGCTTTCGGTTTCCCCAGCTTCCTGCTGCCGGGGCAGCTCCGGGCCCCGGGGGGTGGGGCACAGCACTTTACCCCTGGAACACGGTCACCTCCTCCCCTGCCCCACAACCAACCAGGCACAAGCCTCTCCCCATACCCTCTGTCACCCCCTTGTGTTCCCCCTGTGTCCCCCAAACATAGTCCCAGCACCCCTAATGACTCGGCCCCACACATCCCCCCAACAGCCCCGCTTTACCCCAGAAAGCCTCCCACTCCCCCTTCCCTAAAGAGCTTCGGATCCTCTTCCACACGACCCCCAAGAAGGAAGAAACACACACAAACCAAACATTACCCCAATTCCCAACGCTCCTAAGGTGGGGAAGAGCCACGGGGGGTTATCTCAGGGATTGTCCCGGCCTTGGGGGCCCAACTCACGTCGCTCTCCACCTCGATGTCATCGTTGTCGCTCATCGCTCCCGCCCGGGTGAAGCCGCGGGCCGCGCCGCCACAACAACAGCCCGCACCGCGCATGCGCGGAAGTCGGGGGGGGGTGCAATGATGGCGCCGAGCGACGCGAAAGGTTGCGGGAGTTGTGGTTTGAGTGGGGAGATGGAGGCGCCTTCCACGTGGCGGGGACTACAACTCCCGGCGTGCATCGCGCGGGGCGGCGCGCAGCACGCCGGGAGCTGTAGTCTCCGCTTCGGGAAGGGGGCGCTGAGGGTGCGTGGCCGGAGAATGGAGGAGGTGAGGGCCGAGCAGATAGAGGGAAGGGGTTTATTGAAAGAAAATGGGGATGGGAGGGGGTCGAGAAGTCTGCGGAGCCGGCCTGGGGGGGCTGCAGGCTGAGCTGGCGGGGCTCCCGGACAACCTGGAGGGGGCTGCAGGGTCTGCTTGGGGCATGTGTGGGTCTGGTCTAAAGGGCCGTGGGCCAGTGTGGAAAGGTGTCGATCTGCCTGGGGGCTCCAGGGTAGCCTTGCCGGGTCTGGGCGTCTGGCTGGGGGCTAATATGGGAGGGCTGGGGGTCTGCCTGTGGTCTTCAGGACATTGTGGGGGCTGCAAGCCTTGCTAGAGGGTCTGTGCATCTGCTCAGGGGTCTGTGGGCATCACCTGGGGGAGCTTTGGCCAAATTTGGGGGGGCTGTGGATCTGCCTGGGGGTGTGAGCCTTGTCTGAGGAGCTGTGGATTTGTGTGGGAGGGCTCTGGGGCTGTCTCGGGGCTGTACCATAATTTGGGGGTCTCTGTACCACAATTTGAGGACTGTAGGTCAATCTGGAGGCTGCGGACCTGACCTAGAGGGTCCATGGGCTAGTCTGGGGGTCTGTCAGCCAGTGTGGGGAGCTCTGGGCTGCCTGGGGGCTTTAGGCTTAGCTTGGGGGGCTGCAAGCCTGACCTGAGGGGATTTGCAGAATTCTGGGCCCACCCGGGGGGAGCTGTGGAACCCCCTCAGGTGCCAAGAGCGGGATGGGACCCAGGCCAGGCTGTCCCTATCCCAGCTGCTCCCCATCCTCTTTTGGCAGCTCATCCTCACTGGTGGCCTCAGCTGGCTGCCTGTCATTGTCCTCCTTGTCCCCGTCACCGTCGGAGCCAGTCTCATCCGAGTTGTCCTCCAGGTAGCGGTATCCACGTGTTTTATGGCGTGGGCGTGGGATGCGGGGCAGCCGGACTTCCATGTTCTGAGCCACCTTGTGCTCCATCCACAGGTATGTCCCCACTGCCACCACCAGCGTCAGCAGCATGATGGACAGCTTGGCCTGCGGCACAGGGAGTTTTGGGATTGGTGTGGGGGTGTGTCCCCAAAAAGTCTGCAGTGTCTCAGAGCGAGCTGGGGCATATCTGGGACTTACCTTCATGGGCAGCCCCGACCACAGGTAGACGGTGAAGATGGCCAGGGCCTGCCACCAGTGGTAGATGGTGAAGATGAAGTCTTGGCGCTCCTTTTTCTTGTACAACATCCCCAGGAGGACTGTGGCAGAGACTGGAATCAGTGTCCCCTTCCTGTGCCATGTCCCCTTGGCGTGGGGGACAATCACAGTGGGTCTGTCCCGTGGATCCCAAGAGTGAGACCACAGACTCGTGGTGCCGGGGGACATGAGGAGAGGATGTGTGGAAAAACTTGGGACTATTTTGGGCACCACCAAGGCATTTTGGGGACAACTAGGTTGTTTCAGGATCTTCCCACTACTCACTGCTGATTCCAGTCTTGTTGAGGGCGCTGCCCATGCCCCAGAATGCGGCAATGCTGTAGAGCCCTGGTGCCTGTGCCAGATCCCGGGGCTCTGGTGCCCAGCAGAAGAGCATCACTAGGAGTACAGCGTGGATGAGGGCTCCAAACAGGAGCGGGATGTGCCGGCGCAGGCGCAGCATGCACAGGGCCAGGCTGGAGCACGCCGAGGCGGAGAAGCCGTAGGCCATGAGGAGATATGCCAACCTCTCCAGCCCCAGGGCACACACGCCGTAGTTCTGCAGCAAGCACAGGCTCAGCATCGCCTCTCCCCGCTCCGTCACCTCCCACCCCGCCACGGATCCTACCAGGGAAAATCCGGTGCAGACAAAGAGCACCTCGAAGCCGCTGTAGATGAACAAAGGGAAGAGGTGCCGCAGGCGATAGTCCCGCATGTGCTTGAAGGGCAGCTGGAAGATGTTGCCCCAGCCGATGCTGCGCATGTCGATCTCCTCCATGGGCCGGTACGCGGCGCCGCACAGCAGCAGCACCTGCGGAGCACCTGCAGGTCAACTCCTGCCATCATCCAGCCCATCTCTGTCCCCTCCTGCCCCGACACTCACCACCAGCATGGCGAGGAAGGCAGCGGCCATCAAGGCACTCTCCACGACGATGAGGCTGACGCTGCGGGGGAGGTTCTGCAGCACCGTCTTGTTGAAGCCGGGCAGTGTGCCGTGGCTCAGGGTCCCTGCCAGTGGGACACAGACCATGGTTAATCCCGACCTAGGGGAGCTCCCGGTGCCGCCCCGCACCCCCACCCGCAGCCTCACCGCAGTGCTTCACTGCGAAGAGCGTGTGGTTGAGCTGGTAGAGGTAGTTGTTGAGGAAGAAGACCATGGGCATCTGAGCGCAGACGAAGCTCAGCTGNTGATGTAGGTGCCCATGGAGGCCCAGAGGGGCACGATGACCATGCCAATGGCCACCGCCGAGGGCACCAGTGTGTAGTAGCGCTCCCAGTAGTTGCTGGAGACGAAGAGGGCGTAGATGCCGACCGCCAGGAACATGGCCCACTTGGTGCCAAAGAACCTGCCGGGGCAAGGAGTGGAAGTGTGGGTGGCTGCCTCAGCGAGCCATGCTGGCCAGGAGCGTGGCAGGGCCGTACCTGATGAGGATGGGTGTGTAGAGCAGCGCTGCCACGGGTGTGACGTTGATGCCCATCAGCACCTTGCGGTCGATGTCCTCTAGCCGGATGTTGCTGTACTTCACCTCCCGGTAGGTCTCGTCATAGTGAAGGATCAGCTGCATCTGCAGCAGGCCTGGGGGGTTGTCCAGGGGTGGTCACCCCATGCCCTGAACACCCCAAGTTGTTTTAGAGGTCCCTGGGAGGTCTCATACCCAGGTAGACACTGTAAGTGAGGGTGCCAGCCAGGCTGGCGGCCACCACGTTCTTAATGACGCCGAGGCGCTTGCGGCGAAAGTACTTCTGCTCCTCCTCCTCCTCGTTGTAGTCAGGGTGAGCACCCACAAAATCGTCCAGCTGTGGGTGATTCCAGCTGTCAGCCCTTGGGGATGGCCACCATGGGCCTGGTTCCCCCCGCAGGTGTCCCCTGGTCTCACCTGTGTCTCTGTCCCCTCCGTGCCCAGCCTGGTGCTTGGCTCTGTCTTGGCCCCATCCTGGCAGCCGTCGATGTCCTTCTCCATTGGTGCTTCTGGGGGGCCCTGGATGGTGTCAGAGTGGGGGGGACCCTGTTGGCACCCCAAGTCTTGCACCCGTGTGTCCTGCACACACAAACCCTGCATCCTCATGCCCAGCACCCTCAGCCCTTACACCCCTACATGCAGCATCGTGTATCCATGTACACGGCACCCCCATGCCCTAAACTTCTGTGCTCTGCACCCCCAGATCCTGCACTCGTGGTTTGCACCCCTGTGTTCTGCACGCCTACACCTTCCGATCCTGCACCCCTAAATCCCGCGCCCCGTACCCAGCTTTGCACCGCCGAGAGCTGCACCTCCGGGCTCAGCACCNGCGGCCATCAACGCGCTCTCCACCACGATGAGGCTGACGCTGCGGGGGAGGTTCTGCAGCACCGTCTTGTTGAAGCCGGGCAGTGTGCCGTGGCTCAGGGTCCCTGCCAGTGGGGCACAGCCCATGGTTAATCCCGACCGGGGGGGGCTCCCGGTGCCGCCCCGCACCCCCACCCGCAGCCTCACCGCAGTGCTTCACTGCGAAGAGTGTGTGGTTGAGCTGGTAGAGGTAGTTGTTGAGGAAGAAGACCATGGGCATCTGAGCGCAGACGAAGCTCAGCTGCAGGAAGGAGAGGGGGTGCACGCTCAGTGCTGCTGGCGTGGCCCCCCCACCCATCCCAGCCAACCCCACCGGGGCTCACATGGAAGCAGGAGTAGAAGACGGTCTGGAAGACGATGATGTAGGCATTACAGGCGTCCCTCGGCGCTCGCTGCCTCTTTTTCTTCTCCTTCTCCTGCTCCTCCTTGTAGTTAACGTACTCATAGTACTTCTGGGCCATCCTGTGTGCAGCAGTGGGTCAGCTGGCACNGTCTCACCTGTGTCTCTGTCCCCTCCGTGCCCAGCCTGGCGCTTGGCTCTGTCTTGGCCCCATCCTGGCAGCCGTTGATGTCCTTCTCCATTGGTGCTTCTGGGGGGCCCTGGATGGTGTCAGGGTGGGGGGGACCCTGTTGGCACCCCAAGTCTTGCACCCCTGTGTCCTGCACACACAGACCCTGCACCCTCATGCCCAGCACCCTCACCCCTACCCCTACCCATGTACACGGCACCCCCAAGCCCTAAACCTCTGTGCTCTGCACCCCCAGATCCTGCACTCATGGTTTGCACCCCTGTGTTCTGCACACCTCCACCTCCAGATCCTGCACCCCTAAATCCCGCGCCCCGTACCCAGCTTTGCACCGCCGAGAGCTGCACCTCCGGGCTCAGCACCCCCAGCCTACTCACCCCCTCCCTATCACCCCGACCCCAGCCCCGCTCGCCGGTGCCGGAGCCTCTCGGGGCGGGGCGGGCGCCTCTTCCTCTTTCGATTAGCGCGGGCGGGACGGAGGTGGTTAAAGGGGCCGTTCTCGGACCCCCCCATCCCCCCAATTCCCGTTCCTGGACCCCTCTCCTCCCGCTCCCGTACCCTGCCCGGTCCCTGCCCGCTCTCCCCACTGTTCCCTACCCGCGCCCGTTCTCAGCACCCCGACCTCGCAGCACTCATCATACCCCAACCCGCACAGCACCCTGACCCCCCCGCACAGCACCCATAGCTCCCCCATCGCACAGCACCCCAGCCCTACCCCCGATCCGCCTCCCTGTGACCCCCCCCAGCCTCCCCAGCGCTCCCACCAGGCTTCGGGATGGGTGCTGCCTCCTCGGGGTGCCCCGTGGCAGTAGGTGCTGTGTGCCCTGCTGCTTTCGCTTCCCTTTCCCTGCCCGGGGGATGTGCCAGGGTGCCTGGGCGGGGGGACACCCCAATCGGGGGGTGCCTGCCCTGGTATCACCCCGGAGCTGGGGCCGGGAGGGTGCCCGGGTGCGTGGCACGGCGGGGTGCCCCGGGGCAGGGCGGGGGGACTGCCGGGCCGGGCGGATGGGGTGACATCTCCGGGGCAGGATCTGGCCCAGCCGGTAGCGGGGGATTCTTGAGATGGGACTCTTGGGAGGGGGCTGGTTTCTACAGGATAGGGGGGATACGCAGGGAACAGCCCCAGAAGAGTCATGGCAGTGGGGCAGGGTCAAAGGACCCTTCCTGGAGGCGGTCCTGGGAGCAGGATGAGGGGAGTCTGTTGGGTATGGTACCCCTGGGAAGCAGGGTGAAGGGTGTCAGTGGGAACCCCATCAGTCAGGGTAGTCATAGTAGCAGCATGGTGGGTATCTTATTGATTATGGAACCCCTGGGAAGCAGGATGAGGGATGTTGGTGGAATTCCCATGGATCAGGGTGATCATGGGAGCAGCATGGTGGGTGTCTATTGATTATGGAACCCCTGGGAAGCAGGATGAGGGATGTTGGTGGAATTCCCATGGATCAGGGTGGTCATGGGAGCAGGATGAGTGGTGTCAAAATGGGTCAAGGTTCATGGTGGTGGTGTGGTGGCCATGGGAGTTCCACCATCCCAAGGGGGAGGTCCCATCCCATCCCATCCCAGACCTTGTCCCCACTGCCAGCCCCATGGAGGCGGGGCCCAATCCTTCCCGCCCCTGGCCATGGGGCCCGGCCCCACAGCATTTAGGGACCCCCACAGCGAGCCTCGGCAGTGCCTGCCTGGCCTCGCGCTCCTCCAGCTTCCACACAGGCTCCCAGGTAAGCTCTGCGGGGTCCCCAAAACTGGCGCTCCCTGCATGGCACCCCTCTGACACCCCCCATGCTGCTGGGGGCTGTGGGGCACAGGGCTTCCCTCAGGGAAGGGTGGGTGTCTGGGCACGGAGAGGGTGACAGATGGGGGGGCTGCAGCTCTGCCCCTCAGATTTGGGGGTGTCTTGTCCCTGAGGTCCCCTTAGGTGACCCTACATCAGCAGGGCAGCCTGGGCGGGTCAGTGTCCAGAGGATGGCGATTATCCCGGGAATCCCAGGCATCTCCCAGGGCCTCTAGCAGCTGCCTTGGGCTGAGTCACCCCACAACCAGGATGCCCCGAGCATCAAGCCACCCTTCAAAGGTTCCACAGGTGACTCCTCTTGGGATTGAGCCGGCATCTCCAGCACTTCCATCCTGGCATAACCCACGCAGTGTCTCTCCCCAGGGCCACCACGCTCTCCATGGAGACCAGCAGCTCCTTCCAACAGCTTGGCATGCAGCAGTCCTTCGAGCCCCCCAGGCAGCAGCTCCTGGGCTGTGGCAAGTGCAGCACCACGGGCAGTGATCCTGGCAAAGATCCTGGGAAAGCTGCTGGGTGCAGTGGAGGCAGCGGGACCGGGAAGGGGCAAATGCCATTGGTCTGCAGCACTCCGTGGTGAGAGCAAGGGGCTGGGGGCAGGAGGGAGACAGGGAGGTGGGCAGGGGAAGCTGTGGCAGTGCCAGGGCAATGGGGACCCCAGGTTGATGCTGAGGGAAAAGTCTGAGGTCTGTGAGAAACCACATCCCAGCATGGGCCCAAGGGAGAAAACAGGATCTGCTGGGAATGGTGCTGTGTTGGGCTGCTCCCAGCAGCAAGAGAGACAGGTGTATGTGGATTCCCTGCCCTGTTCCCAGGGAATTTGGGGTCCAGTTTGATGCTGGGATGGGATTCCAGTTGGATCTGGGATGACATGAAGCCCTGGGGAGGTAGAATGGGGCTGGGTCCCCTCTAACACCCTTGTCCCTGTAGTGGGAACCCCTATGCAGGGCTGGTGAGCCACCTGCGGGCATCCTGGCTCTCGGGGAAGACTCGGCCCATGGAATACCGTGTGGCCCAGCTGGAGGCTCTGGGACGCTTCCTGGATGACAAGAAGCAGCAGATCCTGGAAGCCACTGAACTGGATATGGGCAAGGTAAGAGGGGCTGGTAATTGGGGGCCACATCTTTCAAGTCTTTCATACACCCTTGTCTGGGTATTGCATCTTTGTGGGGGTCTGGGCACAGGGGTGTCCCTTCCTTGGGGTCCTTGATGTGCTCCCAGGCTGGTGCATCTGTAAGTGCTGGATCCCTGCAGATATAGGGATAGTGGAGGGACTGTGCTGTTGATCCCAGCCCTGGTGCCCTGAAACCAGGCAAAGGCCCTGTTGGCCTGTCAGTGACCATCTGAGGTGGGAGTGTTTCACACTCTGGTCTGTATCCTGGGGGTCTGTGTCATTTCCACAGAGGTGACATCCTGGGGTGCTCCTGGCCAGCCCGGCACGCCTGGGATTATTGGCATTGTGCAACGTGCTGGCACTGCACATTCCTGCCAGGGCCTCCAAGGGACTGGTTTCACTGGCACAGTGGCATGGGCAGGGCTCTGGATATGGCTCGGGGTATTGTGGCGTGCCAGGAGCTCCTGGATAATCTGCTGGTGAAGTGGGAGCATGGATAATGCTAGTGGTCTTAGATCATCATCCCTGGAAGTGTTCAAGGCCAGGTTGGATGGGGCTTGGAGCAACCTGGACTAGTGGAAGGTGTCCCTGCCCATGATGGGGCAGAATTGGATGAGCTTTAAGGTCCTTTCCTACCCAAACCATTCCAGGATTCTATTCTATTATACTGTATCTATATTATATCATATTCTATTATATGACCCTCACCTCTTTGTTTGGCATCAGCCCATGCCTTCAGCAATGTCTTTCCACGTCCTGCCATTTCCCAAGGCTCCTAATAGCCTTGTTTGTTGGAGGCGAAGCCTTTTCCTTCAGCCAGGCCTTGATAGGCATCAGTACTCCTCTGAGTGTGTCCATCATCTTTCCTAATTATGCCTAATTAGATCCGGTTGTCCAGTAATGAGCTTGTTATGCAGCTGGGCCCTCATAGTTAGATGGACACTTCACCTGCTCTTACGTAGCTGAGGTGGTGTCTCACCTCCAGCGGTGCTGGTTCCTCTCTGGTGCTGATGATTGGTTGCACTGGGATGACCTCAGACTTAATGTCCTATCTCACAACCTTTGTCTCCCATCAAAATTCTTAATGAGCCATCATCTTCCTGGTCCTGGTGATGCCATCATCATCCTGGGTTGAGGACAGCCCCGTTGCTTCCCCGATTATCTCGTGTGCCTGCTGAGCTCTCACGTCCAAGAGGGTCCTCACACCTTCTGCCAGCTGCATTTCAGGGACTTGACGGTCTCTTGGTGGTGGAAGATCCTGGGAATCAGCAACCAGCCTCCACAACCCCACAGTGGTGTGGGGATGGAAGGAAGACTCCAATCCAGGGATGTTTTTGGGTTGCAGGAGTCCAAAATACGATGTTGCAGCACAGGAGCTTTTGTTTGCCCTGCTCTCCACGGTCACAAAGGGGCTCCACTGAGCCAGCTGGGCTATCCCTGGTGTGTTCACACTTCTCCTGCAAGGATGATATGATCCCAGTCTGTGCTCTGCAGCTATGGAGAGGACACACTTCTCCATCACAAGGGGTTTAATTAAGCTGTGGTTCTTATTACTTCCCTTTAGTCAAGGTCTTAAGGTGTGGAGTAAACTTAAGACTAAAAGGTGCAGCTTTTGTCCACGGGTGGTGGAAGGGAGCTTGGGGCTTTGCTTCCAGCTTGTAAATCCAAGTGGTCAGGATGCCTTACATCAGGACCAGGAGCTCTGGTGACATTACTTGGGTGTCCCCTTGGCTCAGGGCTCTGTTGCCAGTTCACAGTGCTGAACTCAGGAATTTGTTAATACCATGAAAATGTTCAATTTGGGGTGTTTTTTTCCTTCTGGCCCAATAACTATTTTCATAAAATTTCTGGCATACTGATATTTCATGGGAGTTACAGGAAGTGATGGAAACTTCTGCTGAAGAGATCCTCCTGCTATTCATGTTTGGAAGAGGGGAGAGATGCCTCCTGGGGTAGTGGGGTTGGGGTGATGGGNAAAGTGCCAGGGTCTCCCCAGGGGTCTCATCCCCAGAAGGGCTGGCTGTCACCATGTCATCGTGCTGATGTCCTGTTCATATTCCCCCAGGGAACTGTGCCATCATCAAACCCTCAGAGATCTCCAAGAACACAGAGAGACTCGTTGCTGAAACACTGAGCTGTTACCTGGACAATGTGAGAAGCCCTTCTTTGTCCTTGTCTGTTGTTCCTGGGCCATGGTGTTCCCAACCCTGCCTCACACCCACCATCCCCACACATCACCTATGTGCAGAACCTCCTCCCTCTGCACTCAGCCAATGTCCCAGTTTCCTGGGATGCTCTTGGTGGAGAGACATGGTGACACAAGGGGATTTTTCCTGTTCCCTTGCAGGACTGTTTTGCTGTGGNATCTCCAAGAACACAGAGAGACTCGTTGCTGAAACACTGAGCTGTTACCTGGACAATGTGAGAAGCCCTTCTTTGTCCTTGTCTGTTGTTCCTGGGCCATGGTGTTCCCAACCCTGCCTCACACCCACCATCCCCACACATCACCTATGTGCAAAACCCACTCCCTCTGCACTCATCCCAGCTTCCTGGGATGCTCTTGGTGGGGACACATGGTGACACAAGGGGATTGTTTCTGTTTCCTTGCAGGACTGCTTTGCTGTGGTGACCGGTGGCGTACCAGAGACCACCAGGCTGCTGGAGAATAAGTTTGACTACATCTTCTTCACTGGTATGTCCCATGGGACAGAGCACAACCCTGCCTGGATTTTGTGTGAGGAGGAAGATGGGTTCCTTCCAGACATCCCTGCTAAGAAGGCAGGGATTGGGTTGGGGATGTGGTGCCAGGATCTGGGATGTGTACCCGAGGTGTGGCAGGTCTCAGAGCCAGCTGAGCCGTGTGATGTCTGGTGGGATTCCCACCTCAATCCCCACTCTCCCTGCCTGCAGGCAGCCCCCAGGTGGGGCGGATCGTGATGACGGCCGCTGCCAAGCACCTGACGCCGCTGACGCTGGAGCTGGGGGGCAAAAACCCCTGCTACGTGTCCGACACCTGCGGCGTGACCAACGTGGCGCGGCGCGTGGCCTGGGGCCGCTTCTTTAACGCGGGGCAGACCTGCATCGCGCCCGACTACCTGCTCTGCACCATCGAGATGCAGGAGAAGCTCAT
>VWYE01015461.1:2161-12448 GCA_013398995.1 Alaudala cheleensis
ATATGTAGCACCTACCCAGGAATTCTAGATACTCCTTCCTTTCTTTGTGCCTGACCAGCTCAAAATAATCCCCCTTAGGTTTGTGATGACTTTGGAGACTGTTTTACAACCCCAAAATTTATTTCAGGAAGGGGAAAAGCTGCTGATTTTGGAACGAGTCTCCACAGGAGGGTGGGTAACCTTTAATTTTCAAACAATTACTTAAGTGAAATGTGGCAGGTGCTGGGGTCGACAGATACTGCAGCATTAAGGAAAGAGCTATAGATTTTAGCAGCAGGTGGGGGGTTGGAAATGTGAAATAAGACCACTACCTCATCAGCTCTAGTATGCTTTACATTATATTAATGGTGAGCTCCTTTAAGGTGGTGATCAAATCCTGCAGCTGAAAAAAAACCTGTAAATATTAAAAAATAAGACAAAGGTTAAGCCCATTATGATAAAACAGCTTGAAGTGATTTTTCTCCTCTTTTTTTTTCCTTAACATTTTGAGAGAGCCAAAATTTATTAAGATGCAACACATGTATCAGAACCATTCTTTCTTGCTTTTCTGAAGATTCAGGACAGTACTGCACGCTTATCAACCAAGAAGAAAAGCCACTTAAAAGTTAAACCTTTCACACTAAAGACACAAATTTGTGACAGTGAACGAATGCCTACAAATTCTTCTTCCAACTTTCCAGTGTGCTGGTAACTATCACGTCATATGATACACACATCATCTTCACTGCAGGTTGCCTGAGACCCTTACACATCTACATATCCTATCAAGTTGCCAGTTCTGTATCCTATAGAAAACCTATGGCTACACACCTGTCATGTAAATATCTAGGTAAACATCTCTCTAGGGAAAAAAAAAGATGTTGGCATATTTGCCAAAGTTAAGATTACACAGAAGAATGGTGTGGGTGAAATGTGATTGAGTGACCAGTAAAACAGGGGTCAATAACTGAAGGTAAGAAATGTAACTTGCCAGAAATGTTAACCAACAAACATCTGCTTCTAGAGAAATTCTCGTGTTAAATCCACAAGGTGGGGGTAGCTTTTCATGTGCATGTGCAACTACCTGGAAAAAAATAAAATTAATGGTCACAGCACCCAGCATTTCAGGGAGGGAAGTCTTAACTTCCCATCTATCTGCTAATACTTGTAGTCTTAACTGTAAGGTATTTCACCAAAATAAGACTTAATATGACAAATATTCTTGAACATTCTTCTGTTGAACTACTTCAGAAGGCAATAAATCCTGCAAGTGTTTCAAGACAGAAGGACAAGCAGTGACATTCTAGCACAGAGGAGGGAACAAAATGGTGACAGCAGCAGCAAGTCCTCCAACACAAGCACCATGGGAACATGGGAAGAGCACTGGGAGTCAGGGCAAGGAAAGAAGTTATCCAGGCCACCACCACAGGGGAGAGCAAATTTCCAAGTTCTCTGCACTCTTCCTTCTTGACTAAAAGGACAAGTTCAAATTAGAATTAGCATCCACAAACATTCCTTGTTTCAGAGTAGAGGGAACCCAGGCACACAGACACCTACCCCTTCAAGTAAGAACAGTTTGAAGTACTGCAGGAAAAAAAAAAAAGAAAAAGGCAGATTAAAAAAATCCAGTTGTGAGATTCATAAATCCTGACAGTCTAATACTACTCATATTTATGTATTAAATGCAAGTCTACTCATATTTATGTATTAAATGCAAGTCTACTCATATTTATGTATTAAATGCAATTCATGTGTACTTTTATATACTACTATGGGAAATGGTATTTTTCCCCGAGCAATCACAAAAATCTCTAAAACAGAAGAGCCAGCAGCAGGCCTTGTAGAGATCAAACCTATACTAGTCCTTCCACAGAGCTCTGAAGCTAAAGAGGCTATTTTAAGATACTGGATGAGTTTAGAGGGAAAGAGGACAGGAAAAGAGAAAAGGAGGATGTGAAAAGAGAGAAGCTGTATATGGCAAGAACTGTTTGGGAGAGAATCAGAGCACTGATTATCATGCAGCTTCATGCCCCTAAACCTTTTCTAAACCTTTCTAAGTTTTTCTATTCCAGCTAGTAATTTGTCTCAATTCACCTACAGTGCCTAAAGCATTGAATTCTGCAGCCAGAGACTTCAAATTTCTCACCTGCGGACAGCAGCAGCACTGTAACCTAGATCAGTCTGCCCTGTCTACCCTGCATGCTGCAGGAAGTGTGGCAGCCCTACTGGGTCTTCTGATGGGAGGCAGAAACCCCACACAGCTACAGTCAAAAAAAGATTCCTGCACTTTGCAGCTAAGTGTTGTGGCTAACAACAGCTGAGATCAAAGGCGGTGCAGGCTGGAAGAGATGTCTGTCAAAGAGGCCAGGCACAGGCAGGAACCTGGCAAGGAACTGCTATGAGGAAAGACTCAAATCTTGGAAAGGTCAGAACACCACCAAATCAATGGAGCTAGCTGTGTCCCAAGAGGGAAGAAAAATGAGATTTCTAAGGCTCACCTGGTCACATATTTATTAATTCTTTAACAGCCACTCGCTAAGTAACCACATTCAGAGTCATCTCTGCATCACACCCTACACACTGGCTTGCAGGTATTGCTACAATTCACTTTCACATGTATATTGCAAGGCTCTAAGCTCTGCAGCATGTACTAAACCTCTGACCTTTATCAGCCTCCTGGTGCAGAGAAGTCTTACAGTTTGAATGGAACTTTGCCTTGAGTGTTTCTTCACATAGCTGAATCTGGCTGTATTTATACAGTAACCATTATGGCATATACAGTAACAGCTTACAGCACTAACTATATACATTAACCACACTTACTGGCACACGCTGTATTTTACCACTGTGCCACAGAAGCCTATGATCATGGCAGGGAGAATTACAGTTCCATCAGTCATCTCACCACCAATCTTTCATCATCAGCTCTGTGGAGTCCAGCAAAAGTCTGAGGGTTTCTCTGCAGACATCAGCTNGCTTATGGCATTAACTATATACATTAATCATACTTTACTGCTGTGCCACAACAAGGTGTCTAAACCCAGCACTTTCACATAGGGAAGGACATCACTCAGGGTAGTCCATCCAGCATCTACTGCACAGGGAAGGATCCTACAGCATCAATCTGCTCTGAAGCTCTGTATGGTCTGCAATGGGCTTGGAAGACAACACATTCCAATTATGAACAGTTCATAGTCCATACTAGCAAGTGTTTCAGCATCACTGACAGCACAGTGAGATATGACTTTTTTTTTTTTCCATCAACCATGGTCTTTCCAATTTTCTTCCATTCTTCATCCAGCTGCTTATCAACAGACAAGTCCTGTCTCACACTTGTCTTCTGCAGCAGCAGCTGTGATTTCAAGGTTGTATGAAGCACTAGAAGAGAAGGAGCACTTCTTGTATCATTGCTCAGAAAGCTCAGCCCAAACAGTTCTACAGCATCCTCACAGTCCAGTAGCAGGAAACAGAAATAGTTTTCATCTCCTTTGGTAGGAACCAGGCCAGGAAGTTTTTGCCTTGACTGGTTCCAGCCTCAGCGAAGTGTAAAACTACAACAGGGTTGAGTGATAATACACCATAGGAACACAGAAGCCTATGATCAGGGCAGGGAGAATTACAGCTCCATCAGTCATCTCATCACCAGTCTTTCATCATCAACTTTGTGGAGTCCAGCAAAAGTCTCAGGGTTTCTCTGCAGACATCAGCTCACACCCCAATTCACCTTCTCAGAAAACAGGTCTGTTTTTTCCCTTAAGACATTGCCACAACCAGACACATCTGCTGGATAGCTCAGAAACTGTTAACATCAATAAGAAACACTACTCAGAGGCCTTCATGAGTGAAAGGAATTTAAAATAGCTGCTGTGTGGTAACAGAAGTTGTCTTCATAAGTGCCATTCAACAAACAAGCAAAGGAAGCCAGAAATATGCTGGTAGAATGCCATGGCTGTTTCCCTTTTCATAAAGTACTGTCTTCTTGGCATTCTGTCAAGCATGCTCCTGTTTGCATCCCTGGCTCCATCACAAGTTCAAATCATAGCCCATCATAATCCCAGAAATTAGACACAAGTTGGTTTGTTTTCAGTATATCCAAAAATATCATCTAGTTGTCCAAAGTATTCCCAGCATTTCATTGTATATGCATTTCTGGGTTAAAAGTCAATGTCATTTTAGCAAGGTTCCAGTAATTTGTGTAATTTTTATTCCAGCTCTGTTTACTGGATAAACATTAAAATAGCACGGAGCAGTGCAGAACTGACATTCACAGCCTGCTTTCAAAGACACCAGCAGCTTATTCAGAAGTTGTAGACCCCAACACTAAACAGAGATACCTGGAAAACAGCTTGTGGCTGCTGACACTCCAGAAGCATCGCATACTTCATGCAACAAGGTTCATGCTGCCTAAACTACATCAATATTCATTCTGCCCAGCCACAGTTGCTACATGTGTGAAAATAAATATCCCAAAGCTCCGACAGAGTACATGGATCATCTCCCTTCAGATGTTAACGTGCAACATGGACAGACCAGCAACGAACATATTTGGTTTCCAAAACAGATGGACAAGATCCTGTACTTTTCCACATGNTGTGCAACATGGACAGACCAGCAATGAATATATTTCCAAAACAGATGGACAAGATCCTGTACTTTTCCACATGAATTAGGTTGGACATGTTGTGCAGCATTCTTGCTTCTTCACATGCCCTGAAGTTATTGAAACACAGCAATAAGCAGCAGTGTTAACTTAGTTTATCACACACCTCAAACTGCCCAGATCCATAATGGATATGACTAAATAATGGCTGCAGTTGCAAGAGGAGGAGCAGTTTATATAAACTTATAGTTTGTATAAACAAAGTTTATACAAAGAACTCCTTTATTACAAAACAACTCTCCATAATTTCAGCCTCATGATCTGCTTGTACCTAACATAAACGATGCTCTATACCAAAGTCAGGAAATGCACTACTTTGCATAAAACAGAGTAAACTTCCAGCTAGAAGCTGATGGCTTGCTATTGATTAATATATTTTTTTCCATCACTAGGCCTGAAGCAATGCACTGACCTCAAAGTGCTCTGACATGCTAACAAAACAAAGGAACATCTACAATTGTGAGCCAAAGTTTCTGTCAGTTAGCATACTTGGTATGCTTAAAAAGGCAGAAAACCTTGAATTCTAGAAGGTTTCAGCTCCTAGAGAACACTTGAACCATCCTACACAACCCTTACAGATCTGTCTTCCAAAAGCTTCCAAACCCTGCATGCAGCAATGCCCAGAAAAGAGGAGCAGCAGAATTGGTACATATTCAGAAGAAAAAGGAAATTATGGCAGCTACTCCCTGTCACTGCAAGCAAGGCAGCTCTGGTATAAATGAAACAGGAAGGCACAAAAGGTGCACTTCAAGGCCTACACTGCCAGTCCAAGATTTCATTCATCTTCCCACTGACAACTGGTTAATATTAAAGATGTGTATGAAGCAGAAGTGGCCAAACATGTATAAGGAGCAGATGCCCAGAGTCCAAGGTATACACCAGTCTCTGAGCACGCAGGCAGCAGTCACTCCCCAAGGGACATAAATTGGGTCTCTTGGCAGGACTACCAACAGGACATGAAAGGATTTAGTAGTAAACTCTGCAAGAGACTAGCGAAGAAAATACATATGCACCCTGCCCAGAATAATTAACACCACTGTACATCTGAGAGCATGTGCACACAGCTGAAAACAAAGTCAACACGGCCATTTCTCAAACATCTGACACCTGCCTCACCCAGTGCCAGCAGCTCAGAGAGCTGGAGAGCCATCAGGAATATAACAGGCTCAAGCACGCTCACTTGCCTATAGGGAAGCCACCTACTTCCAACTAACCAGCACAGGTCTAGAAACCTGCAGCACTGAACTTTCTCGTCCATGGTTTTGACGAGGCAGCCTTGAGCAGCAGATGCCATGCTGAGCCTAAAGGAGTGACTGGTACCAGCCACAGCCTCACCCTTCCGATCCACCTAAGCAGCTCACAGAGGCGCTGCACCTGAGGAAGGGCAGAGTCTCAAATCCCGGGTTCGAAGCACAGAGGTAGGGTGGCATTCCTTCCCCCACCTCCGTGCGCTAGCACAACCGCTCGATTCCAAGTCTCGGGCGGCAATTTCTATTTCCTTGCCGCCACCTCGTGGCCAAAGTCTGCATTCCCGTATTTACTGTATTTCCCAGGGAAAAAGCCACCTGCGGCCCGTTCCAGAGGCCACGCGTTCTGCGGTGTCTGTGCACAGAGACAAGGGCACTGCACAGGTGTGTAAGGATCGACGAACACTGTTTCACTCTCAGCTGTTACAAACTTTTATTTACACGGAATAGGTGCAAAAGAATCAGTGGCAGAAGACCAGAAGCGTTTTGTAGTAATTGCGCTGTCCTTATCTTTGAAAGGAGTATGTTCTTATTCATTGTGAAATACATAACTAGGGGTGTTTAAATAACTGAAGTGATTACATAGAAGGTTTTTGGTTTCTTACTGTAATACATATTTAATGTTCACATATTAATGCTAAACACACTACCTTCACAAAGCAGCTACATTAAAAGGTTTTCTTTGGGTTTTTTTTTTCTATTTTTACTGTCCTCATAGGTCATGAGATGGTGTATTTTTAGGAGGACATTTGGACCAGCCCTGCCGTCATGAAGAGGGCAACAGTGTCTCTCTGCCAGCTTTCAGAAGCTTCAAGGAGAATGGGACACAAAATGAGCTACATCTACCCAAATCTAGTGTGAATGCCCAGAAGAGAATGAATATTCCTTCCCAACCAAGCAGGGTAACACAGAGAAATGAAAAAAAGAGCTGACTGCTAGGAACCACCTGTGTACAATTATCCCAAGGGATAAGATGCCACCTAAACTGCAACTCATTCCCATTACTCCCTCTTGTGTGCTATACGGATGAAATGTCAGGGACTGCAAAGAAGAAGGTACTGGTGATATATTTCTTCATCCATCAGGAATGCTGACACACAACACTAAAAATTTATTAGTAATTTCCACTGCATTGAGTAGCATCAAAAAAATTGGGCAGAATATCACCATTTTCTAAGATTCCTTGAATTTCTTCCTAGCCTGAAAAGCAGGGACAAGTGGGTGAGAGAAAAGGATTAACAGTTATCTGAGGCAGCTGGAAAAGTGGCTAGCCATAGCAAAAAAGGAAAAAATCCTTGGAGGAAATTTTGGCAAATATAAGTAAGAAGTTCAACCCACTCTGGTTTAACAAGTTCATATGCATGAGTTGAGCAAGTCACCTACATGCAATAAAAGTCTTTCACAATTTTAAAGCAAATGTATTACCCTAAAGATTACCATGAATTCAAAGCCAACATGTTTAACTACTGCCACAACTCAAGTATACACAATACTTACCACAGCAAAACTGATGTGCAATAGACTGGCTTGTTTTCATGCCCTTATAGTTTGTAACTGTTTAATAAAGAAAGCTTTTGAAGTTTGAACTGTCAGTTCAAAACAGCATCATGGCAGCCTTGCATCATGGCTGGTAGACCGAAGTATTTATCACAAAATAGGGTACCCTTCAGAAGATCACAACTGAAAGGCCCACAGGTCTATGAAAAAGTGTACTTGCAAAGAAAAAATAGCTGGGCTCTCCAACAGAACACTGCCAGCATATTCAACATTAAGAATGAAAAACATTTTGACAACACAGGTGAGGAAAGGTAGGATGCTATTGAAAAGCCACAACAAGCAGCAAAGCAGCAACCCTACTGACATCACTGAGTCTTGAAAAGAGGTGGAATTACTTTTGCTAAAAAGTATAAGACATTTTAAGAAAAGGCTATGCACATATCTTGGCTCACACCTCTAGTTCTCATCAGTAACCTACCAAATAATTTTTGCCAGGCCCCATTAAATCAGCTCAGCAGGTAACTTTCATTGCTAGAACTGTTCAGAAGCTCTGGACCACAGCTGTGCATCCCACTGGGATGCAGCAAAGGCTTGTATGTGTTTGGTACATTCATGTCTAAGTCCAGATATGGAGCAGCAAATGCACCTGTACTGTTCACTGTCAAACAAAGGCACAATTCTAATCTCACTCATTTGATCTGTGTGGTACAGAAGCACAATACACAGATCCTGAATTCACTCCGGGAAAGAACAAATCTTCCCCTGTACTTTATAGTTTTAAGCCACTGTTGGACAAAATGCAAATTTATATGAGCTAGAGAAGGGAAGGAGCTAGAGAAGGGAAGAAGTTTTCTCCGAGAAGACAAACATCCAAGGAGGCAGAAATTTGCATGTAGTTGCATCCAGTCTGTTAACAACAGCTTTTGCAGATATATATTGACAGACCAAAGCCCTTTGAAAAAGAAAAAAATACCTGTTCTCCTCTAGCAATGCAAGCAAGTAAGTTTCTATGCATCCTTTAGCTAGAAAAGGAGAATAGTTTAGTGGAAGAAGCAAGAGGCTGTGAGACAAGAGCAGTTCCAATTCTGTTGTGATTGGGAAGTTAACCTGAGTCTGCCTCTCCCCATGCGTAAAATGGGGATAATTAATCCTCACTTAACCATGTAAATTAAATAATGTTTCAACAGTGCTGCAAGTGCCACATATTAATTAATGGCTAGGCAATAAAAAGGAAAGAGGCAAAAGTGGAGCACTTTGCTACTTATCTGCAAGTTGAAGGTTGTGCTGCAATTATAACAGGAGATATTGGCACTTGGAAGATGAGACCCTAAATTGTCATTTAGTCTTAGAGAGAAAGGTTTCTCCCACATGCACACAGGTATCAAGTACATGAAAGTCAACCACATGTAATTCTGCATTTCAGATCACTTCTTAGCAATGCAGTAAGCTGATGTTAACCATGGAAATGCCATAACCAAACACACATAACCAAGGAGAAGACAAACATCATGGGAAGATCCAGCAATTGAACACCTTCCAGAAGCAGATCCACCCCTTTTCTATGAAAGCTTAAGGCAGTTTCATAATCTTCCTCCTCCTCCTTCTTCAAGGCAAGTTTTATTAATTCACCTGCTTTCTCCAAATAATCTTGCTTGCCTGGCTTGGGTTTTAAGCTTCCAGTAAACAAGCCATGGCTTTCCTTTTCTCCTTCGGGTTTGCTCCACTCCTGCTCAGATGCCAGTGTGCTTTGGACTGGGGGTTCAGAAGTAACACCAAGGCCAGCAACTCTGCTGGGAGAACTTTGGTTGGATGCCATTCCATCATCTACCTCAGCAAGAGAATCTACATCAACTGTCAGAGAGATCAGGTCACTGTCACTGGAGAAGCCTGAAAGTCAGAAAGACATCCATTACTCTGGATTGCTCATATACCTTAGGAGCCTTCAAAATTCTTTATTTCTTTCAAAGATTTAGCTCTTTTCACTTATGCAGTTTCCTCAGAATGCCCATAGAAACTCCCTGATTGCAATGCTGTCTCTAAAAAATTTTTATTAAAATTTAAGTAAAAAGTAAAATTTAAATTTTACTGTTTAAAAAATAGTACCTAGAGAAACATATTTTTAAAAACTAACTACAAACTCTGCAGAACAACTGGTCTTCATTTCAGTACTGGGAATGAAGAGACCAACATCCAACACCCAATATAAACTTCCAAAGAAGCTCACCATTGGGCTCCAGGAAATTACAAAACTAAACCTGTGTGAGAGCTATTAGAAAAGTCAACCAGCAGGAGCCAAATTACTGTTGCAAGAAATCCCAACATACTGTTTAAAATCAGTAATATGAAGCATGCTCAAAACAATAAATTAGGAGTTTGAATTAACATAAGTTACTGTCAGCTTATGTATCATGCAGCACACAGCTCACATATAATACATATAATCTTCCTTCATTGCTAACACATGGTAAAATAAATTACTTAACACCTCTTTCATCACTCAAACCTGAGCTAACACATTTTATTTTACATTTGCCATAAGTCACTATACCCTTACTACAAGCTGACCTTCAGTAACTAAACCGCAGGAACTTTTCATGGTTATTTGGCAATAAATGGCAACAAAGGTATTTTACATATATACCCTTTCATTCCAATAAGGATTATCATCCACAAAAGGGTTTCACTCAATTATGATTTTCTGATGATTTGATTTCCACAAAAGTAATGGGAACAACTCCTAGATCTCACCTCCACATTCTGATTGGCTCATAAGTGTCACATCATCAAGCCCACTTAAATCCTTTCAAACTGAAAAGAAGAAAGACAAAAATGTTTGACATCCATGTGCGCAACAGATTACATTCTGATGGCAGTTCCCTTACCATCAGAATGAAAAAGCATGAC
>VWYE01015463.1:0-39520 GCA_013398995.1 Alaudala cheleensis
ACGTGCTCCACCCCGCTGCCGCGGGGGGACCGCCCGCCATTGCTGGAGCCGCGCCGGTCCCCCGCCGGTCCCCCGCCACTCCGCACGGCACCGAGGGTTTCACCGCTCGGGGAGACGCAGCGTCCTTGTCTGGGCCAGCCTGCGGGGCGGGGAGAGGTCTCTCCCGGATTCGGAGACTTGCCTCGCGTTCCAGGACCGTGAGTTTTGGTGAGTGTCCCTTGGGCAGGCGGGGTTCGGGTGCTGCCCCCAGAGGGAGGGGGGGCACAGGGAGCCACGTGGCGGACGCGCCGCTTGGAGCCCGGGAGGCGTCGGTCGGCTGCGGATCCTGGAGAGGTCTTCGGATTTCTTTATACTTTTATTTTTCCCTTGTAACGCAAGGGGAGGTAGATTAGTTCGCTTTCGACATAATGGGTGGTAGAATGTGAAGACAACGCAGGGAAGTTTATACTCAAGTCTTGAAAATCCTGGGGGAGGGAGAAATGCAGTTTTCTCGGGGTGTGTTGAAACGTTTCATTCGATGGTTGTTCCTTCACTTCCCCAAATATTCCTCGAAGATGAAAGGGTTGTTGCATTTTGGAATTTGGTGGGTGCAAAACTAACAAGTAGTTTAAGGATGGGAGACTCCTCGGGACGATTTTTATCCATTGTTAATATACAAGCAGTAGTGCAAAAGCAAGAGGAGGAGGAAGTGGAGAAACAAGCAGGAGAGTTTTCCCCAGCCATCCATAAAATTCCTCTCTCACAAACCCCTGCTCCCAATCCCTTGTCCTCAACCCTTTCTCAGTACCCCAGTCTGGTAGCAAGGCGCCAGCTACGAAAAATCATTCCCTAAATCCTCAAACCACCCCCTTTGTCCCAGTTCAAAATTCCGAAGCTGAGTTGCACAACAGCTTGGCTCCAATCCCCCGAAGTAGCTCCTAGAGGACACAAAACAGAGGCAGCTGCATGGCTTGGCCCTCACCATGTGCTCCTTCATCCCAGAATTCCTTTCTCCCTGTCTCTTCCCCTTCATCCAAGCCCTTCCTGACACCCAGCTCCATCCCTCGGGACTGCCGCTTTCTCTGTGTCAGCCCCTTCAGCTCCTCCCCCTGTGTCAGTCAACCTGACCCCTCCCATTGGTCTGCCCCTCTGGAAAAGAAAACCTCGCACCCACTGTGGGGCGGGGAGCCTGCCACAACACCAGGTCACCAGGTTGTTGGGGTTGCAGGGAAAAGGTGAATGCTATGTCTCCCCAAAGGAAAACAAAGCCCCAAATGCACCCCCACTTCCACTTTTCCGACCAGATGACATTGCAATTGCTTCCTCCTGGGGGGGACACAGAGAAAGGGGAGACCCAAGTCCCCTGATACCCCTGATTCAGAGTTCAGTGTACTCTTTTAATGAGTTTTAAATTGTTTTCTCACTTACATGTGTATGTTGATTTAAGGTTTCTCTTGAAGGCTGTCCTCCCTTTCTCAAGATGACACCAAAATTCCTGTGGTTGCTGTTGCTTTTAACCCAGTCAGTAAAGCCTGAGCAGGAGTGTGAAGAAGTCAAAGGGATGCCCTGTTTCAATGTGTCCAGCAGAAGGCAGAGCATCCTTGATGCCATCCAAGAGATGAAAGGCCTGCTTGAGGAAATTAAACAAGAAGCAGGAGACTGGCTTGGGAACATCTTTAAGGACTGGGGTTTTCCGAGATGGATGTCGTTAGTTGTTAGAGATGTTTTAATAATTCTTCTTACTATCTTTGTAATTTTCCTACTTTATAAACTTCTAAAGGGGGTTGTAACTAACAGAGCTAAAATATCTGCTCCTCCCGAAGTTGCTGTGGCTGCGGTTGAGGGACGGTGGGTGGGGCTGCATACAGAAGTTTAAAGAGTTAGTGTTCTCTCTCCTGTCAAACTAAATGAAAAAGGGGGATATGTGGTATTGCAGGTTTGTTTAAGTTACTTAGTTATTTTCTGCATAAAATAGCCCTATTCCCCCCCCTTTCCTTATCCTGTCCAGTTCTGCCTAAGACTTCTACTCTTCCCCGAGGTCACCCTAACCCTATGTTCCAAAAACTAGGGTCCTGTTGTGGTTTGTCTGGATTTTGTGGCTAACAGACTTCTTTGTTACCCCTGTGTTCTGTCAGAGTCTCAGGAGCTGATTTGACTCCCTGGTTGCTTGATGCAGCCCAGTTTTCTTGAGGATTCCCAAGTCAATCTTTTCCCTAAACCAATCTCTGTTGAAACCTGTCTTGAGGTTGCCCCTGGTTTGAGACATCCCATTGGTTTGTATTGCTTGTTTACTTTGTTTGGTTTCCATTAGTTCCTAAGATCTTGCTTTCATGTCACATTGGTCGGGGTGTTGCACCTACCCTTTGTACCCTCCCCTGGTTTAAAGCTGCTGTGCACTTTGCTTGGTGTCTGTCCCTGGCTGTTCAGGAGAATAAACCCCTCTGAATTTCAAATAGCAGATCTCCCTCTCGTTCCTTGCCTCCGACCTGCACTGAGCCCGGGAGCAAAGCTCTCTAAGCTGTGCCTCCCTTTGCCTGCTCAGAAGACGTGTCCCTCTCCCGGCGCTGTGAGGAGGTGGCTGAGCTGGCTAAAGGACTGCAGTGGTGCCACAGTCCCCTGTCCATCTCCCCCTGACCCTGCCCTCTGCCATAGACCCCTGCCTACCCATCTGGGGGCCATTCACCTGTGGGCCCAGCCTCCCTTTCCTGGGGTTTATTATCTGGGCATGACTGTTCTCCCTCTTTCTGGCCTCCCAAGTTTGGGATAATAATAAAGAACCTCCAAGAACAGGACCAGAAATGAGCCTCTCTTGTCTTCTGTTCGGACTTCTTGACACAGCAAATCACCAAGGACTGCAGAGAAACCAAAGCAGCTCCTGCTTTGCACCACTCCCTGATTTGCTGGCCAAGCCAGGAACAGTCCCACTTTGCACTGAAGCCGGAGACTGGGACTAAGCCAAGGCTTTCTCTGGCCGTTGTGTCATCCTCTCTAATTTTTCTCTATTATTACTGTCTTCCCCAACTTGAATAAACAAATTTTCCAAGCAGAGAGTAATATTAAAGCACCAGTCAACTAAATAGCTTTATCAGCATCTCCTTCCCCTTAAACCCAGGAGGATGACTCTAGGTTTATATTCTAGAGAGCTTGTTGATCTTTTTAATGCTAATTAGCCTTTGATTAGAATCCAAGAATCAAGGTAGCAGGACCAGATTTTCCCACCATTGATTGATGAATTAATTAAAGGCATCTATATGGAATTTAATGCTGGAAGTGTGCCATGTTGATTGTCCTTTAGCATTTTGAAGGAACATTTTCAGCATTATCAATCTGAAATGGGTGTACAAAAGTCTTTAGGACATGATTTGAGTGGTGGGCAGGTGTCTAAAAAGGCAAGTTCCTCTGGGGGAATCAGACTCCAGCACAGGAAAAAAATTACCCTGCAGAAACCCTTGCAGTGACCTGATTTTCAGAATGGATGAAAACCCACTGTTCTAAGTGATTTTAGCACTGCATTTTGGGTACTTGGAGAAAACAGCACCAAGCACGTGCTAAAGCACGATGAGAGCAATGTGTGTACCATCTTACATGAAGCAAACACTTTCATTGCTGCATCCTGTACTGGTCTAAAGTCACGTAGTTCCATCAAAGTTACGGTTTTTATAGGCAATTTATGCAAGACAAACTTGCTTTGTCAATTTTCCTGCTTGAAATTAATCTATAGGTATTTCATCATTCCGCAGTACTTTTGTTTTTTTTCCCATTATACCTTTTCTGTCACGATTACTAATTGCTTCCAGATAATAGAAAATTTTTAAGAAAAGGTTATGAGTTGAAAAGAGTGCAGGAATGACTTTTTTTTTTTCCAAAGGTGATAAAGACAGAATAATTTACACCGAGAGGCAAGACAAAAGCTACATGACTGTTTTTAAAATTGCACATGTGGTTTTTCCATTTTAGAATAAAAAGATGTATCAGCAGGTGCAAATCTTGTTCAAATAACATGCATCTTGCCACAATAGGATTGCTTTGATTGGCATGGATAAACAGTCAGACCTAAATCTAATCTTAAAAAAGAAATTAATTCATTATTAAATGATAGGTGGCTGCATCATGGGTTAAAAACTTGGTGAAAAAGGCTCTTCTGCTGCTTTAAAAAAACCCCATAATGTTCAATGAAGTTGCCAGAATAATGGTACTTTTTTTCTTACTTGATTTTGTCTGGCTGTGAAAGACTCATTCTTGATATGATTATAAATATTTTTAGTATCCTCAAAGGATACTTTAAGAAACTGCAGTGTATTTTCTATAGCCATAAAACACACATACTTTTTATACATGACAGGTGAATGCATCCCTCCTACCTTTATCAGTGGGATTAATCTCCACTATCTCTAAACATCTTCAGTACATCTGTATCTGAAAAAGTTACAGGGGATTCCATTTTTAGCCCAAGGAGAAAAATGAGCACTGTTGGAGTCCTGGTTTAGAGAACCAGTGGTGGATGGGATGAGTTGTCCCTCTAGGCTGAAGGAAGAGATCCCAGCTCCACTGCAAATAAACAATGAGGGATACAAACCAGGAAGGTAATGCTCTCAGTTCAGCTTTTATACAATCAAATAGGATCAATTTTATGGAAATCAATCCTGTCACAGCAGATGAGGGATGACCAGAGCAGAGGTAATTTGGCATAAATATGAAAAATCATTGATTTTAGGAAACTGGGAAGAAATAGCACAGGAATTTGCAATGTTTCCTTGATGTTTGTGAAGAATTTTTACACAGCTTAAACTATTGAGCAAAACTTGATCGAAAAATATATGCAACTTTTAGTAATACTAAAATAAAGCTGGTCAAATGTACTTTATACTTTTGTGGTCAAATAAAAATGGGGGACTCTTCAGTTTTTCTTGAACAGAAACTAAAACGTGTTTGATGCTTTCAGAAATCGGAAAATGGATAATGAAAGGTACTGTTTCTACTAAACCAAGATGTTTCATTTCACATGGAGTTTATGCAGAATATTTTCTCAGGTCTCTTTCAGTTTGGTTTTTGTTGTTTGTTGGTTTGGGTTTTTGTTCTGTTAGAACTCTAAGCAAAGTATGCCCTTTTGAAAGGTCTATTCTTTTAAAATGGCAAAAGTACTGAATTGGCACTGTTGGATACTGCATCTACTTCCACAAGCTTTGCAGTTACTGTGTAAGACTTTCATATTCTCCAAGGCAAAATCAGTTTATTTTTAGGCCAAACTAGTAGCCATTGTGTAAATAATTTTTTTAATTGAAGAGAACAAGAGAATAGTTTCAGAAAGAGGTCACAGCTTGACAGAATGCTTGAATTTGGAAGGGACCCTCCTCAAGCAGAGCCACCCAGAGCCCATTGCCCAGGACAGCTTCTGGAAGCCTCCAAGGAGCATTGACTCCACAGCCTTTTGGGAAACCTGGTGGTGGTTGCTGAGGGGCAACATGACCCTCTAGAATTTGAGTTGCTCCTCACTTTTGCATAATCAGTAAATTTGTCCACTTAAGCCTGCAACTAACATTTAATGTTTAAAGAATCACAATGTTTAATTGTTTCTGTAAGTATTTTCCATATCAGTATTCCTGAAAATTTAAATTTTTTTTTCTTNGTCTGCAACTAACAGTTAATGTTTAAAGAATCACAATCTTTAATTGTTTCTAATTTTTTTCTTCATCCCATTGAATAGGGTTTTTTTAATGGAATACATAATATAAAAAAAACTAACAAAACAAAGTAGAACAAACAAGAACAGGGGAGTGGAACATGGGAAAAACCCCTGAAGTTGAGGTTTGGACTGGCTTACTTAGTTCACTCAGGCAGTTACTTCTCTTTCAGTCATTTTTTGCACAGCTGCTGGAAATGTCTTGTTACCTTATTGAACATTGTCCTGAAACAGTTGTTAAAATCTGAAGATTTTATATTACTATTTTTGCAATAAAACTCCTTCTTCATAAAATCTTCATACTGCATTAGCTAGAAGTGAATACTGGTAGCACAGTAAAGATGACACATTATAACGTTTTCTATATTAGATATTGTAAGTGTGCTACAGGTTATAATGTAGCAGCAGTAGCAATTGGCAATATAAAATGAAAGATAGGTAAAATAAAAAAATCTTACCCACATGAAATGATATATATCTCCATTCTGTAAGGATAGAGATGAGGAAGTTCACAATTTTGTGGCTGAAATGGAGAAAACTTTAGGCTTTTGGTTTGCCATACTATTATGTTACCTAAATTGTATGCTACAATATTAGTAATCCAAATATATATGTACATATATCCTGTGTGAATGTCAACCATTGCACAAAGGGTTAACTGCAAACATTAAATGTCTTTTACTTTGTCATGCTCCTTGTTTCAACCACACATTCCCACCGTTACTGAGGTGCAGTGTGCATATTTTTTTCCCATTAACTCAGCAATTAATGTTTGATATGATGCCTTAGAACATCAATAAGTATTTCCCCTAAAGTATCCCAGAATCACTGAATCTTGGTATGTTTTTAAAGTAATAACTTATTTAAATACTCAGTTATGTGATATTATACTTGCAATTAAAGGTACAATTTTTTATACTTCAGGAAGAATCTCTTTTTCAGATCATTCTGAGTATAAGGAAGCACCCTATTTACTTCTAGGGATCAGCTATAAAGGTGATTACAACAGAGAAAAATACAATTATTATTATAATTAATTACAAAAATATGAGATGAGATCAAATACATTATTGTCAAGTTTCAAAAGAATAACTGGCTGATAGTTTAAATCATCCTAATAACCCAAGTAGTGCAGACACTAAAATCTGTCATCTTCCCAGAGATTATCACTGTACTAGTACAAAAGTGACTCTATATGTGGAGAATAATTTTACCATATTGCAATGTATGTTCTGACTCAATGCTGCTCTTCTCCACAGTGTAATAAAGCAGAAAGCAATGTAAATCATTTAGTCCAATAAAAGTGTAAAGAGAGAAAGGACAAACCAGTATGTAGGAGGAATAAGAATGACAGAAATACATTTTATTTTGACAGATTAAACATTAAAATATACTGGAATATATCTGAAGTGTGATATAATCTCAGAAGGAAAAATTATTTTCTGAGTCCTCAGGAAAGATATTAATAGATGCAAAATAACCATTGAAAATGCAAACAAGATAACATTTTGTTAAATATCAGTGCATTAAACATATTTTGTTCAATTTCAATTTATTCAGATCTTTTTTCAACAAGTAAAGGTCAAGAAACTAGTGTACTTCAATAATCCATATGAAAGAGTTTAAACTTATCAACCTTTCTGAGTTTAATTTAAACATAGATCGAATATCTGAGTTTCAATAAGACATAGTCTATTTAAGAACCTCTCTGTTATCCAGCCATGACTTAGAAAATGTGACCTGGAAGTTTTGCAACAAGTTTATTTGTAAAAATTCTAAATCTGAAAGTTTTGAAAATATTTTATTGTACACTTGAAGCACAGACCAAATACCAAAGAAGGCAAGGACAGTTGAGGAGATTACAGGAGAGAACATTATTCCCTGGAGAAGTGGGGATTCATGATCAACCCACTTCTAAAGCATGTGAGACATAACCAGGTCCTTCAGGAGATGAAACATTGTGTTTGGAGAAATGCAATAAAACCTGAAATAGTTTGTAATGTTTAATAAACTAATGAGACATCACATTTATCATTATGATTCAGCAAGAGTTTGGATGTAAAGTGCTATCATAAGGTCTTGAATCCCAAACCATATTTTTTTTCTGAAGTAATTAATACTTTCTCTGGAGATGGGTAATACTTCAGACTGGTGAATACCAAAACCTCTAATTATTCAATAGTTACCTAAGAAAACAAGTTATGAAGTATAAAAATACTTTATTGTCAATAACTTGTTTCAGGCCATAATCATCAGCAAAACAGGAAAATCAACTACGTATATAATACAGATAATTATTTCAAAAACTTCTCTACAGAAACTTCTATAATTCCCAAGAATATGATGCATAGAGAAATATGCTGTGTGAGCTCTTTAAAATACACTTGTGTTTGGAGAATAGAAACAAGATTATAGAAAGAAAGTATGAAATAAAATATAAAATACACAGAACACAAAATGTGACTGTGTATAAGGAAAATTTTAGAATGGTGAGAGCTATTACAATTTTCAAATTAGTTTTGAAGGAAGTAATTGAATTTCTAGCACTGTAAAACTGGATCAGAGGCAGGGGTGAAAATGTATATATACACACTTAGATTCAAGTATGAGACACCCAAGTGATAAAAAAATCTTCTGTATTTTGTGGCTAAAATGCATAAAGAACAAATCAAGGACTTGGAACAATGCAGGAGAAACACAACTGGAATAAGTGCCAGTGAGATCAGCCTTTGTCAGTGTGGATGTAATCTGGGCTGGGGTTTGACAAAGAGTAAGTTCTTCTGAGCAAAAAGCCTCCCTTTCTAAGGTATGATGATGGGATTTCAGGCTCATCTTATGTATTTTCCTTCCCTACAGTTATTCTTCCCAAGCTCACTAGGACTGTGCAAGACACCACTGTATGTGATGAAAGATTCTAAAGTATTTATACAGTGGAACTTTCATGAAACCTGTAGAAAGAAAAATATGATGTTCTGTTAAGCCAATTCCTCTTCTACCTTGATGAAGAATATTTATTAAAGTTTTTATCTCCTGCATGAAAGGGAAGGGTTAAAGTTGAATCTGGTCTTGTGGCTTTTTGCTAAGAAAAGGAAAAATCATTGTATATTTGTCGTAAACAAGAGGTATTAAATAAGATGGCAAGACTATGACTAAACAGGTATATTGAAGGGAAAAAAAACCCAAGAAAAATAGCAAGAGGTGTTAGATCATTCTCCCAAAGGTTTTTTACTCCTATCAGGGTGGAAGATCAGAGAATAAGACAGATAAAATATTACAGGATGGAATAGGGAATTAAAGTATAAAAGTTAGAAATAGCCAAAGTATTATATGAAAGCTTTTAAAATGTGTATAAAGCACACTGAAATATGCTGAATGACTGTGCTTTGTCCACCATGTATCCATTTTCCTGCAAGACACAAAGCTCAGAAAATGGAGTTTTGAATATGAATGAGAAGCCAATGAATGGTCAGATCTGAGGGCTTTTGCTGCAGAAAAAACTGAGTGGGGTACAGAGGTTTGTTCTTTCAAGTAGAGTTGTACTTGGAGAAGTGACTATCAGAAGTACTTAAAATTTCCCATTTCTGTAGTTAAATAGTACTTCACAATTGTTTATACTTTTAGTATCAGAACATCTTGGAGAACTTACATGGAAATCTTGTTATACATATATTAAGGCAGAGAACATAAAACTGAAAAGGAAAAAACAATATTTAACCACACTGAGAAAACTTTATTTTGGGACTCAGGATGCTATTTATAGATCACTGATTTTTATCAAATTCCTATGATGGGTTGACCTTAGGCCTTTTGCCTGCTTTTAGCAGTATAAATGTTGATTGCCTAAAGCTAGTAACTCAAAACTTGTCCTACAGTGAATTGAGAGAAGTCATTTACAAAGGGCACTACCTGTCTTACTCAGGAAAGTAACACAAGTGGGGTGAATCAGCCTGTGACTTAATCTACAAAAAGAGCCTAAAATATCCATGTGTGATTTTAATGGCTAAGTTTAATATATGTAGAAAATTACTCATTTTCTTGAGGTACCAGAGGTGTGTGGTACCATTTTGAAGTACCTGAGGGCATGGAAGGCTGCTTGCAGAAACAGCACAGGATGACAGGATTCCATTGGGAACCAACAGCCAAAGCTGCCAAAGGCTGCACTAACAAGGGAACCATCTTTAGATGGAAAGGGGTTGAACTCACCTGAGGCAGCAGTGGGGCTGGGCCAGGACAATCCTCTTCCTGCTCAGTCCAGGCTACCACAAGACTGTGAAATCCCATTATTTATTTGTAATGAAAGAGAAGCAAGAGAGAGAGGGACCCCAAATGGATCAATGAATAAAACCATGCGATAGATTTGGTGCTGGGGAATGGAACCTGAGATCCCTCCTGGCCATTTGTTCAGGCATCCCAGCCCTGGCTCTGGGAAGGATGCTTGAACTACTCCCACTCTCAGGTGCAGCTCCAAATTCTCCTGCAGTAGATCACTACTAGGCCTCTCACTCTTTAATGTGGGCAGCATAAGTACTGAACAGGATTTGGTATTGAGGCTCTGTAGGTGTGTATTCCACTTTTCCAGGAACACACAGAAATCTGGAGAGTGGCTCACATACCACATGCCTGCTTTGCATCTGAATTCTAATAAGAGTTCATGAATTATGTAGGCAACACAATGAGAACATTTGAAATGGTGTTTGCATCTGCTATAAGACTTAAAATTTAATGGATTTTTAAGTAATTAGCATGAACTATTTACCACACTGAGTTATACTGTAGGAGCAGCTGAATATAAAAATAAATATGATAATAATATGCATAAAATGCTCATTTCTTGCAGCCTTATATTTTATTTTAAAAAGGCAGCACTTAAGCACACTATCCAAATTGACAGGAAGAGTATGAAATAATGTCTTTCCTCTTTTTTTTTTTTTGAAAATAATTCTTTTGTTATTTACAGGATGACAGAGTAGTTTTACAGTATCTTTGATGTGACATAATGCAGCACATCCATAATCTAGCTTGTTACAGCCATTTTTAATACGCATGGTACATGCTCAGTTAATCTAGGATGTTAAATGAAGGATCCATTATATGCATTTTCTTCTGGGGAGCCACAGCCCTGCAGTTAAGGAACAAGGGTGGAAGTCAAAATTGTCTGATCTTTGTGCCTCTGTGTGTCATTAGCTTGTTTAAAGGGACTATTTTCAGTATGGAGACAGGCCTAGCAAAAAAAAAAAAAAACCCAAAACACCAACTACAATTTATAAAGCATTTCAAATGAGAAATAATATATAATTTTTTTTTTAATTAGGAAGATGATCAATTATACAGCAGAACTGGAGCACTGACTGGTAAGTTCTCTTCTTGTAATAAGTGATTCTTTAAAAATGTCTCTTTCTTATGATGGGCAGTGAAGTCTATATAATAAATGACCAAATATATGATGAATCTACCCAAGCCAAGTGGAGATTCCATCACTGTCTAATGATGGGCACTTCTTAGAGCAACACCTTTCAGAGCAAAAGCAGGGAAAGGCATCTGGAATGTGAAAGGTCTTGATTCCAGTTTGACTTTTGACCCCACCCATCAGGTTAAGACAAGTAACTGAGTTAGGTAACATATTTGACAGGAATCTAATACGTGGGGATCTAGACTCTTTCTTTTTTTTACACTTTAGACTAGGGAGTTTCTGTATGAACAATAAAAGCATAAATCAGTTCCATCTGAGCCTACTGTGCTGCTTTTTTCCTCTAAAGAGTGACACTCACAATTTCAACAGAAAAAGTGATGAACCAAAATGTGGTGTCTTGTTACCTGCTCTTAGGGCACCTGATTGGAGAATGAATGAAAACTCATTGAGGAGGAGGCTGCCCTTCTTCCAGGAATGACATATCCCAAGCAAATGTGCTAACCACGGCAGCAGAACCACCACGCTGTAAAATGCAAACCGTGTTCCCTAATTAGAATTAGTCAAAACGTGATGATGATGGTGATGATGATGATGATGACCTCAAAGTCTAGGCTTGTGTAACAATTTAAATGATGCTTCATCAGTCAGGGATGTTGTCAAGCTTTCACAATTTCCTAAAATTTTCAGAATAATTAAGGAAAGTTTCTTAGTTACTGAGGTAGACAGGAAAGCTTTCTGTAAAATTGTCCAGTTCTTAGATCTTAAATAAATTCACGGAGAAAATTATTCATTTATTCTAATGGTTTTGATTCAAAATTTATCAATAAAAATATAAACCACACCTTAAAAATGGGCAAGTCTTCAATATTAACTCCAGTCTTCATCCTTTGAAAGATTATATAGTGAAAACTGGCCTTATGGCTGTTGAAGGAGAGTAGGAGAAATTCCAGAAGACTTAGAAGAATTGTTCCCATCATATCTGAAGATAAATTGTGTTCCCATTACTGTCCAGTGCTCTACAGGTTCCAATAAAATTTGGTCAAACATTCATTTCAAGGCAGTTTAGCACACAGGTTTCCAATTTTGTGATATTTATGACCTAATGTGGTTCTTTTTTTATTTCCTTGGGCCAGCAGGAACAAATAATACAATGGAAACGTGTGCTGGTCCCAGAGGGCTGAATGCTTTGCACTCTTTCCCAAAGGCCTCCTCTGAGGGACACTGGCAGTGACACTGGTGGGATCCAGGAGGAAAGATTTTCAGCTGCCTTTCTTCAGCTGTAGAGATGGAGCTGCTCTGGTTTAATACCTTCTGTGTAGAGAATACAAAATGCCAGTGATGTATTTGTGAGGTTGCCACAGAATCCTTCAAATGAAGCTACATCTTCAGTATTCTCCCAAGTGCTAAGGACATCTCTAATAACTTCATCTTCCATGGACAAGTAAATAATATGCCTGAAAATAATGCAAAAATAATTTACTTGTCAAGGTCAAATATCTTGGTCTAAGAAGTAAATATAAAATAAGGCATAGTAGTAAGGATATCTATTCCAGATATTGTTTTCTATAGTATTGTATTTTGAATTTGATTCTTTAAAGAGGCAAGAATATCCCTAATTGCCTACCTACAAGCTTGTCTTTGGATATCCAAGTTAGGTAAACTGGGAGGCCTGAAATGACTTTTAAAATGATGTTGTGATTTTAACATATTTGAATTTGTCAGCAAGAGTTTGTGTCTTACACTGAAATGTGAGTGCTGGAGAAAAAAAAAAAGAGATATTAAATTACTCCCAACATCTAAAAGATATATCATCATAACAAAGCCAAAGGAAATGGGTGGTTAAGGGAACAATTCCAGCCATTATATCATCTCTACCACAGCAGGTTTTTGCCCCAGGCAAGCAGCAAACACCCCAAGCAGAATGTTTTGCAGGATGCTGCAATTGCAGCAAGGTCAGGTGCAGGTTGTTTGTCACTGCCTTGGCACTTCAAGATATTTCCAGCCAGTGACAATGAATTCAGACTCTTCCAGACTATATTTACAGCTGCAAATGAAACAAGCCAGGGACAACACTGGCATGTTACATTCTGACCAAGATCATGTAAATTGTTCTGGCTGTCTGCATCTGAAGGTTGCTGTATATGACATGGGAGGATGGGGAGTGTGGAACCAGGGGGAGGGATCTTTCCCCTGCCCTGCAGCACGTCCTCCCTTCCTGCAATCTGTTCCCTTCTATAAAGGGATTTAATAAACAGGCACACATTGTTTTTCTTCTTAATGAACCTATCTTCTCAGAGATCAGCTGACTCACAACCAGAGAATATATTAATTAGCTAAAACCAACCTTTCCTCACCACAAGAGGCTACAGAGCAGAGCTTGACACTTTTTGTTTGTAAACAAAATTGCAGCATCTGTCTTGTCACTTTGACTGGGGTTTTTGACTAATTTTTTTTCTTGATTACTACCATAGTTGCAGGCTGGTGACTTTTTGACCCATGAGAAGAAGACAAAGTGTCACAGTAGTGTTTAAATAGATCCCAAGTTGAGGATTTGATTGATCTATTCTGAGTTGGAATTAATTATTCCACTTATTAATGTTTTCTGTTGAGCTGAAACTCTGAGAGCTGATGATCCTAAATTAATTCAGATTGAACACAAGAAATGATTAAAACTGTGACAAGAGGTCCAGCAGAGAGAAGGTACCTCCACTTGACAGATCCATGCTTATCAGATGCTGAATGTGGGAATTCTACTCAGGGAATATTCTGAGCTGTTAATTGTTTTGAGGTTTTTTCCCACCTTCAGGTGTTCATTAAAGAAATGGCACTATGAGGAAGAACATGATCCAGTACATAAAATTTTCTTTAAAAGGCTGAGATTGTGGCAGTCCCATCAGTTTTGGCCTGGAAAAAAAAAAGATTAAACTAGAAAATTCCTCTCCATTACAGTGAAAAAGGTTGGAATACTATAAGAAGTCAGAATGCTACTCCCAGTATAGATCTCTTCATTTCTTATTTTGAATCTGTCGTACCAGTTTTTTGCATTTCTTCTCAAATAGACTCAAAAATAGTTGCAAGTGCTCAGAGAAGTAATAAACCAATACTGTAGGGAGCCTGCTTGTCTTATCTCTTCTCTTGGTACCTATTGTTCAGTACCACGGGGTCAGCTCTCCTGATAGCTGCTCACATCTACTCTCTAGATTTCAAAGAAACAGTCCTTGTCTACCTCTTCAGCTTGGGGAAAGATCCTAATGAACAAAGAGGCTTTGTTGTTCTCCTTTATATCCCATCTTGAAACTTCCCTTTGTCACGTTGGCTGCGATGATGCCGAGTGCAGTCTCTGGGGCACAGGAGATAATTTGCCTCAGTGATTAATACAGCCTGCATTCACTTGATTTTTGATGAAAAGCTTTGAAGCCACCATTTTCTGAAAGCTTATTTAAGTGTGGCTGATGATCTTTTTGATTTCCTTCATACACAAGCTGTTGATGCTTTCAGAGACAGTCATTGTTTTTGGACTCTGGCTTTAGCACTCAAATGGATGTTGCATAAGTTGCCAAATTTCTAAGCCCTTCACAATGTTTGGAAGAAGAAGTCAGCTTGAATGGAAACTCCTAGATTTACCAGCCTAAAGGTTTGGTCCCAAATTTAAGCAAATGTTACAAAAGAAGCATAAATTATACATTTAAATTAAGCACTGCCCCTGGGCTTAGTATCCATTCCTCTGGAGATATCTGTTAATTCTGCTAATGAATGAGTGTTAAAAGTTCTCTTACTGGTTCCTAGAACCTCTTATGGTGACAACTGCATGGTTCAGCCTTGTATGGGCCAACTTTTAGCTCAACTGCAGTGATTCATGTTTATGAGGTAAGGAGCAGGATGGTGATTATTGCCTTCCCTCCCCTCTTGCAAATTTGCTGTGCTAACCTCATTATAAAATAGCCAAAAATTCTTGACCCCTCTGATATTCCTGCTTATCAGCATGGTAGCCATGATAGTCACTCAGTAGTTTTAACACTGGAATTTAAATCCCATTCGAATATGTATCAATAAACTTAATGCTTTTAATTAAGGGAATCCATGTTTAGTTATCATGTTAAAGAAAAAGACATTTCCTTGAACTTCTTGCAATACATACATTTTAGAGACATCTTTTCTGGGGTATCAGAGTGCAGAGTTGCTGAAGTGGGTGCCTTTCTGTGAAATCCTGGATTTTCATTACACCATTTACTCTAAGAGCATACCTTGACAAGAGAAAAAATGATGTGAAGATTCAATATCAGCTGCTGTAAGATTAAATAAAACAGCTGCTATGAAAAAAAAGCCCCTAAACCTACATTGCCAGAGCAGAAGGGGTCAAACAATAAAATACCCATCGTCTCCTGTCAAAGTAAATCACACTAACAGGTTGCTATGGCACAGGCGTTATGAGATACTTGATAGCAATATTTTTAAGATGTGAAATCTATATTATCTAACAATAAAGGAGGCATGGAGAGAAGTGTTTATCTCAGGTTATGAACATGCATCTAGGAGAAGGCAGGTGACATGTATTGCCTAGCATGTGACTTTAATTTCCTGTGATCAAAGTTAGGTCTATATTTTTCTCCTTGAATTCTCTGATAAAAAAAAACCAAAAAAAAACCTGCTTGATAGTGTTGTCTGCTTTGATCCATAAATGTAGCAAATGCTTTTTACTCATTCCTGCAGGCCTCATGGTAGCACAGGGATGGTCTGCATGGGTCCTGCTGGAGCTGAGCTACCAACTGGGCACCATCAATGAGACAACTGCAGCCCAGTCAGTGCACTCGTGGCTGCCACAAATTCAGTGATGGGTCATGAAAAATTCCTTCTCCTTTCTCCCTAACCTGTTCCATGGGACAGATATTCTCTGAAGATGTGAACTAATCAGGCCCCATAGCCTAAGCCACAGAGGGGCCAACTTCATCTCTGATCCATGAAATATGTTTGAGTACGGGGAGAAAAAAATGGTACAGCTCAGGAGAAAAAATACCTTTTTTGTGTTTAGGGTGGTGAAGGTACTGGAATAAGCATAGAAAAACAATTTATTACTTTCTGGAATAGATTCAGTGCCTTTGTGCTTTGCTTCTGGGTAATGTTCACGACTGACTTTATTCTGCCAGGGGCCCAGGTGGGGCTTCCTTTCTGGGGAAGAAACAATTTTGCCATACACTTCCTGCTCTATACAAACCTCACCAGCCCTTAATCCAACAAATTGGTTTAGTCATTGGCTTCCTCTCTGTTTTGTTTCTACATACTGAGCACAATCAGAGTCTGTTCTGGTCTTTAGGCAACGATCTACCACGAATAATTATTAAAGTCTTTTATTACTCTGCTGCCCGATACCCAACTGAGAACATCTCGTAAGGAAGACATTGTGTAGGGAGGAAGAAATGACACACAGGGAGTAGAACTGATTAAATATGCTAAAGCACAATGTCACCTTTAGACCTGGACAATTTCATTATTGTGACAGCCTTTTTTTGGAATTTAAGAGTATACTGATAGTAAGCAGGCAGTCAGTTTGCATGTGCAGTCAGATTTTCTAATTATAAAACTATGTTTTTAGATTTTGCTCTCTTTTTTTCCCCCCCCACACTTTTCCATTTTCACATCATATTTTTCACTGTTCTTCTAAAACTTTACAAAAACTTCAGAGATCTCCATTCTCCCATTCCACGCTCTTGGAATCTGCACGTCTGAGCAGAACCAGAGTTTGCATTGCCAAAAGAGCAGACATGGAAATGAAACACTTCTGATTTCTCTCACCCAGAATTTTTTAGCTAGAGTCCATCTGCTCACCAGTGCCTATTTAGGAATGCACAACACCTTTTCCTTCTTCAATAGCAGCCAAACTGAACAAGAGTGGGTGGAAATATTAAAATGACACTTTTGAACCAAACTGTAACTTTTTATTAAATGAGAGAGGGGAAAAAAGGGACATGTCTCATTTATAGATTCTGAGCTGAAAAGGCAAAATCTATCTGCCAAAATAGTCATGGCTATATTTGCAGTAGTAAATAGAATTTTGCATCTGGCATCAAAAAATAGCCCCTTGAGTAAATAGCTCATATTTACTGTAGTCCATTGCTCAAAAAAAAAAGGATCATTTAATGACAAAAATAATTTTTACAGATTGCAGATTTCTGCTTAAAGATGGAGGGCATGACCTGGTTGTGCTGAAGGCTAGAAAAGTGATACTTTTAAAATTTAGTTTTCAAATGATTCACTTAAAATGATTGCATGTGATATTTCACCCAAATAAAAAATAATGTGAATGTAAAATTTGGCACTGATTATGAAAGGGCAGTTAGAAGCAATAGTCAATGGGCATGAATGTCAAATGTACACAGCCTGAAGAAAGGAAATATTACTTATTATGACATTTCTTTCACCAGTCCATTATGTCACAGTATTCAAGCATTTCCCCATCTTCTGTAGTGAAAATGTTACTGCTCTTACCTGGAATACTCTAACTGGCATTACACAAAGCAGCTGCTAGGCATGTTAATTTACTGTTGCTTTCATTTCAGATTGCAATGTCTGCTGTCACACTGTGCTGCTTCTAAAGCAGTGCCTATTTTCTACTGCTGCCATGTCTGTGCTTCTCATTAGAGAAGCACAGACATGGCAGCAGTAGAGGTACAAACCTTGTCCACACATGGTTTGTACCTTAGAGGTACAAACCTTGTCCACACATGGTCATAAAGAACCCCATTCAATCAGCTACTTACATCCTTCAGCTGTTACTGTGAATGTCACAATAAAACTCTTTGTGCTCTGAATGTTTTCTGAGGTCCAAGGAAGAAACATAAAATTTTTACCCATCACCTGAAATGTGGTGTTTCAAGTTATCACTGGCTACACACCTGAAGAGCAACACCCCTGAAATAATTAATTAATTTGATGATGTGTGTTGAAGATCAACAGTGAGTGAAAAGTGAGCTAGATAAACATATATAGCACCAGTAACAATTATTAATACCAATAGAAGTTTTGAATACCTACAACCACTTCAGATGACACTGTTCATTTATTTGACTGTTTTTGCAATTTCACCTTGCACATTGCATCTGAAAGATCCATGTAGCTTGTCCATAGGCATCACAATATGATGCCTGAGGTTAAAAAAAAATAAAATTGCTTCCTCCAGTGATTCCTTCCATGAGAAATGTTGTGTACATCCTCATATAATGAAACATTAAGTAAGGAATATGTGTCTGGAATTTGAATTTGATAGCACCTACAAAAATAACTCAGATTTTAAAGAAGAATGCAGAGGTTTATTAGTAAAGATTATCAATCTTTACATGCACATATTTGTTTTGGATGCAGAAATTTGTGTTATTAGGCACTTGTGCATAGCGAAGAAGTTCTAATTGTATAATTGATTTCCACACCTGAAGCAGTCACTCTAATCTGTTCTTACAGAATCAGCATTCAGCTATGGGAGACAGGTCAGCCTGTCATGACTCTGGTTGTGGTTGTTTCCCTCCACTGGTTGGAGAAGAAGACCGTCTTGAGTGGTCATCAGATGGTGAATCCTGACAGCTCTCAATGGCAAAGCTGTGGAGGTCAATTCCACCTAAAATGCTCTTAAGTTTCCTCAGACATAAAATGGTCCTTTTTAGCCAATTTGTTTTTCTAGCAGCATACCTTTTCTTTGACTTGTGAACAGCAAGCAGGTCCATCTAATACATGCCAAAATTTGACCTCATTTAATAGTTGTAGTTCTTCAAGTATCATTTATGCACTGACTCACCACATGTGTATGCAACACATTTCTATGACTGTGTAATGTATCATTTTTCCTTCACTCAAAGCTTGATCTTATGGCAAAAAAAAAAAAAAAAACAACAAAAACAAAAAGGAAAAGATTGCATTTTATTCAGTGGGCTTCAGATACCTTAAAGGACCCTGAAAAAGACACTTATTAAATACACAATCCCTGCAGTTCTGGCATTATGTAAATTGACAGTAGAATTGTTTGTTTTGAACTGCCCTTTATTCCATTGTAACCACTCTTTTTATTTGCTCTTCTGCATCAAATGCCAGGTGACAACTCCCTGACATACTTCACATTAGTAGCTAAATGATAAACAACAGAAGCTAAATGATCTCCAGTCTTTCCTTGTCCTTACAGTAACCCTTCAAATAGGATGTTTTGCATAAGTTGCTCTTTCTGAAAGTGTCAGGTTGCCATTTTTCTGGCAGGCAAGGCATAGTCCAAGTAATTCATATGCCTCTTGAGCATATGATTCAGTGAGTGGCTGGTTTTATTTTCTATATATAAAATGATACGTTATCGTAGCACCATTATAGAAAGGCTTGGATAGAAGCCCTCAGCTCTTCCTACAGGTGTCACACTTGGCTGCTGCTGTTTGTAGCACTGACTCCCAAACCCACCAAAGTGTGCTGGGTCAGAGATGCAGATGTGCATCTCTGCACTCAGCTCCTAAAGATTTCTGTATAAAGGATTTCTGGCGCCTTGCCTTGCAGATGTGGCACCTCAATCATTCTCCTTGAATCATGAGCTGACTACTAGACTAGACTTGCTGGAAAATCTGTCTAAGCACTGTATGAGGTTTTTCAAATCCTAATATCTCAGAGCCATGGAGTGACAGACCTTGAAAAGCCTACAATTCTGAGCAGGAGTTCCTGTTGCCTTGGAAATGCAGGGAAACTGTTGAAGCTGAAAATAAGTCTGATGGTATCAGAGACAGGGTTGGTGTCTGTTAAGAACTTGGAGTAATAAGGAAATTTAACATTTATCCCACATGTTCATTTACAGGTGAGGTATGTCAAGATTACTATTGTTGCTAACTCCATTTTCCAGAAGAGAATATTAAGTCTGCAAAGTTGAGACTCAAAGTGAGGCTTTGGAGTACATACAAATCCCTGCATAGGCAAATTAAGACTGTACTTGAAAAAGTTATCCCTTGAAATATTCAATAAACTATAACATTATATACGAGCAAATTAAAAAATGGAAAAGTGCAGCATAAGTAGGTTTAAATATCAGTACTTACCAGATGATGCAAGGATTTCTGAACTTGGCTAAAGCCTTGTGTTTGACCTCCCAGAGGAAAAACCAGAGTAGTATGGGTGAGAAAAAAACCCAAATTATCTAAATGTGCATTTAGGGCTTAATACTCTCTCTGTGTTTAACAAGGAACATAAGAACATTGTGCAGGGTGGCTGGTTTCTCTGGCTGGCCAAGGCCAGGCACATGAAGATGGTGTATCTAAGTGCTCTGCATTTGAAACCTTCAGGGATAAGAATGGGACAAGACACAGACAAGCTCAAACATCTCCCGTGTCTCTTATCTGGTAGTTTGATTTCTGTGTACTGTCTCTGACAGGTCCCTCATCTTAATAATAGGAGAATGAAGCATAATGACATGTACTGTGGAACACCTGCATGGATGTGTTTAGAAGCAGGCCATGAGATTTCAACACTTCTACCACTCCTTGATTTCTTGATGTCATTTTTGGTACGATTAACCTCGGTTTAGACACCTAAAATGTAGAGGTCTAAACCTGAGCTAGGCATGCCACTGCCCCTGCAATCACTGGGGGAAAAACAGCTCCAATGTGCAAGTCATCTGAAACCAGGAGATTGTGTCTACAACAGGTAAAATTAACTATCCTGTAGAGGATCCTATTTCTCTGCACTGACTATAAAAGGGTTTGAGAATGACTTGTTGGAATTCACTTCCCATTTGTATGTCTGAAATTAATTGTGGTGAATCCCACTGCTTAAGCTTTTTTAATCCAGCCCTGACACCTCAGTTGGATAAATTCTGGGATCAGTGTTTACCAAAGCTACAGAGGTTATAGTAGCTGTGGTGCCAGAAAGTATTCCTCAAATTTTAAGGACCAGCAGACTCTTCAAAGCCCTACCTCACCTCTGATTTCCTTTCTGTCATTCTCCTGCTGTAGCTTCTTGGTGGTGCAAATTCCACGACCTCAAGATCAGGAGGCCACAAACTACAAATGAAGATAAGATGGTTGTGAACAGCTTTGGTTAATTAGACCAAAAAACCTCAAGGCTAGTGCTTCCAGGGATAGGATAGCGAACTTATTTCTGTTTCCTCATTTGGAAGAAATGGTTGAATCAGAACCTACTCTTATCCTCTGCCAGATGAAAGTATCTTCTGAAAAACGTTTCTGTTTAGTAAAAAATCTACATGAAACAGGCCTCCTGTTTCCTTGTTTAGTATTTTACACTATAACTTACTAAATTCAGGTAAATAAGTGACTCTCATCCCTCACTGTCTACTCACAGCCAATGTGTTTTCAAATTGCTTTAGTAGTAAAACATCCACAGGCAGCCAGGAAAATTTTAAGCTGCTTAAATAAAAATGGACTGTTCAAAATTTCCATTACACCAAAATAATACAAATATATTTTGGAAAATAAAATTAAAAAACAAAAACAACTCCAAAACAAACAAACAAAACCCCAAACAAACAAACACATCAAAAAAAGCCTCACAAACTCAACTAGTTTCACATTATCTTGTCCAATTTTCCTTTTACCTTTTCTAATGGTGATTTTTCTTCAAGAAAAATTACATTTTAGGAAAAACTATACAAAGTTTCATTAAAAATGTCAAAATGAAATGTTATGACATTATGAAAATGAAACATTTAATTGAGAACAGATGTAAGTATAATATTTTTATTTTTAAAATTGCCTCTTTTTTGTGTAAAATTGTTCACTTGAGTTTGATAATCCTTTATACAGAGAAAGTACTATTCATAGAAAAAATTGTCACTCAATTCTACAAGAACACTTCTTAGAGAATAGGTCTAGGCCCTATCTTTCTTTTCCACTAGTTTATCCTTCCTAGTTCTGATGTTTCTCCACTCATCTCAGTGCTTTCTGCAAATCCCAGTCTTATCTGCCTGAGTTATCCATCTGTCTGGAGTGTTGATGTTTAACTCAGAGATGATACAATACTTGGCAATATTGTGCTTAAAAATGGGTGTAGCACTCCCCCTCATTTAATTTATAGCTGGCTTTTTGGAAATATGGAGAACATTGCCAGCTCATTGAGGCAGTGCAGTTAAAAAATATTCAGCCAATGCAGAAGTTCAAGTTATGTGAAATTACAGCACTGAGGATCTTGCCCACCATTTCTGCTGTGAGAAGTCAGTCTCTGAAATAAATATGGTCCTTCCCACAGTTGTCCGTATAATGAAAATGTTATTCTGCTGGCAGTCATTTGGAAATATTCCTCCTTTCTAACAGTCAGCATTTGGAAGGCTTTGGCCAAAATTTTGTGTAGAGCATTTCTTGGAATAATGTACTCTTCTTTCAATTCCCTGGGTATTGCAGAATTCTGTGTGGAGGATGACATTTTGTTTTTCTCAATACCTAACAGATTTTTATTCACATATTATTCCTGTGAACTTTCAGTTCCTTTTCCTTATGGAATGAGCTGCCACTCATATTTTTAAATGACTCATTCTCTCCTTGGGTGAAATGGTCTATTTCCTACACTGCCTGTTGCAAGATACAGCCCCTTTCTTTTAGCTACAAGCCATCTAATCTTTGCAACACTCGCAGATGCCTGGTTTTCTTTTAGCAAGAATATTCATTACATTTTTCCCAATAAAAGACATTTGCTCTGTCCCAGGGATATTGGAAGTGACTTTAAACTTAGCTGTAGATCTGGGGATGCTATGGCTATGTATCCAGCTGCAAGAAAATCATCAGATAATTTTGATTCTCCAATAAAATAGGCCCAGTTTGTAGTCAGTAGAGGTTTTGAATTGCTACTTTCCTTTTGTGAATGTTATACATTATTCATGCAGTAAATATCTGCAAAATGAAATAAAGTAGCTGCCCAGACTGTTTACACAATCCACCTCCTCTTCCTGGACTACTCTGGTACATTTGCTAGAAGACAGCACTTGTGATTGATATTTCCAGCTTTTGTTCTCTGCGCAGCAAATTTTGGTACAGACACTCTACCAATGCCATTATATTTACAATAACAAATGTGTTCACTTTGAAGTTACGTGGTGCAGTTTCAGTATTTATTAAACAGTCAGGAGTTATACAGCCATAAAGTGGCTGAAGGTACCTTAGTGGCATAAAATGTTAACAAAAGATATAAGTTTGTCTTAATCATTACATTTATACAATGATAACATCAATAGAAGGAAAATTAATGGGAATCAGGATAAAATGAGATAAGGCAACACAATGAAATGGAAGGTGATTCAATACAACCAGCCCAGCTCTACCAAGGGCAAGTCCTGCCTGACCTAGTGGCCTTCTATGATGAAGTGACTCCTTCAGTGGACAAGGCAAGGGTTACAGGTGCCATTTATCTGGAATTCTGTAAAGCCTTTTGACACAATCCCCCACAGCATCCTTCTCTCTCAAATGAAAATACAGGTATTTGATGGGCAGCCTGTTCAGTGGATAAGGCAGTGGATAGACAGTCACATGCAGAGTCCCTATGGACATCACTGACAGGTGATGTCCCTCAGGGGTCTGTAATGTGTTATAATTAAATAACCAATGTTATTTAATATGCTCAGTAATGACACAGGTGAAAGGACCAAGTTTGCAGATGGCACGAAGCTGAGGGGTGCTGTTGGCACACCTGAAGGGTAGGATGCCATCCAGAGGGACCTGGACAAGTTTGAGCAGTTGGACCATGGGAATATCACAAGGTTCCAACAAGACCAAGGACAAAGTTCTGCAGTTGGGTTGGGGCAATCCCCAGTATCAGCACAGGCTGGGGACAAACAGACTGAGAGCAGCCCTGCCCAGAAGGACTTGGAGGTGCTGCTGGGTGAGAGGCTGGACATGACTCAGGCATGAACACCCCCAGCCCAGAAAGCCAAATGTGTCCTGGGCTGCACCCAAAGCCCTGTGGCCAGCACGTGAGGGAGGGGATTCTGCCCTTCTGCTCTGCCCTGGTGAGACCCCACCTGCAGTGCTGCACTCCACCCTGGGTGCCCAGCACAGGAAGGACATGGACCTGTCACCAAGATGATCAGAGGGATGGAGCACATCTGCCATGAGAAAAGGTTGAGAGAAGTGGGGTTGTTCAGCCTGGAGATGAGAAGGCTTCAGGGTGACCTAATTTTGTCCTTTCAGTACCTGAAGGAGTCTACGGGAAGGATGGAGAGAGACTATTTACAAGGGCCTGGAGTGACAGGACAAGTGGGAATTGATTTGAATTGAAAGAGACAAACTTTAACTTAGATATTAGGAAGAAATTCTATATTGTGAGAAAGGTGAAGCACCCAAACAGCTGCCCAGAGGAGCTGTGGATGCCCCATCCCTGGAAATGTTAAAGGCCAGGTTGGATGGGGTTCTGACCAACCTTGTCTAGTGGAAGGTGTCTCTGCCCACAGCAGTGAGACTGGAATGATCATTTAGGTCCCTTCCAACCCAAGTCAATCTGTGATTCTATGAAATAGTAAAAAGGAGTGTTGAAAACTTAGTCTGTCCAGGGCAGAATTTCACCTTATTCATTCACAGAATAAGGTTGATATTATTGTCCTTCCTTCAAAAAACCAGCCTTTAGAGAACATGCAGACATTTCTCTCAAGTACTATTCTTCCAGAAAGACAATTATTTCCTCTGGGCATCATATTTATTCATTGTGTAGGCAGTGAGGGGCCAGGACAAAGGCAAGGCTGCCTTTCTCATCACCAGTCCTAGTTATAACTCAAATTAGTTTTTAAGAAGTCCTTTCTAGTCCGGTCCAGACCAAACATCCAGGTAGGGGAGCTCTCTGGGGTGTGGGTGCTGCCACACCAATGTGTAGGCTAAACAAAAATTGAAGAAATTGCTGTATTGTAAAAGGATTTTTACAGAATTTCCTGGTGTAGGGAAGAGAAGATCTTGTATTTCTTGCCAGACCAATAAAACAATAATTATTTTTTCTAAGCTATAGAATTTAGTTAGGCAACACCTCAGGTGTTTCTGAGATTTTAGACTCAGGTGCTTCTGTACATTTGTGGTTCTAATGCTTTATCTATATGAATCCTGCCACCATGACCCCAGATCTTGGCAGGGACACATTGACCTGATGTCAGTTGGGTAAAACACTGGGAATCAACAAATACAAGGGTTTTGCCAGGAATGCCGAGAAGGGCAGCAGCACTAGCATAAAATATATAAAATAAATATAGTGGAAATAGTTGAAATAAAAAATAGAGGCAGGCTGTTAGGCACGCTACACCTAAAGGGCTTCAGATTTGGATTCTCCAGTTGTCAGTGTCAGGTATATTTTGTTTGCAGCCTTACTCAAAAGACACTGGGGGCATGGAGACTATAGATGACTTGTTAGGACTGGGTCAATGGAAATAAATCACCTGTAGTCAACAAGAAGCTCAGGCTTAAAATCTTAACTGGATTAATATTTCTTTTGGAGGTAATACCAATTCCTGGGGTGCCTGTCTTTAATTTGAGAGGTGTAACTAATCCCACTCATTCAAAAAAGTGTATTTTTGAAGTTTTTGTAATTCTACTACCTTCTGTGGGACTATAGACCTGCTTGAGATGAAACACATGCTTCTGTGCTTTGCTGAATATGAGCTTTGGATTTAGTAAAAGCTTAAAGACTGACAATAATAATAACAATAAAACTGCTATAATTAAGACAGTGACACTAAGATGGTTACTGCTGTGGCTACACTGAGCCATATATACGGTAACATACAGCACAGTAACAGTAATTACACACTTCGCTAGTTTTTATTGTAATGTATGCTATAGTGCAACCTAATTTCCATCCTGTGCATATTAACCCAAGATACATTTAGAGTGTTTACTACCTGGGTCGTTTGAACAGGAATGGGGATTATGTGTTTAATGTGCATGTAGAATAAAAATAACATTTGCATTACTTATATGGAACCAGGAGTTATAACGAAACCTTGCACCTCCTAACCACAGGACTTTTGAATATTAACTTATTAAAGCAGCCTGCTTTGAGACTGTATTCAAACAAAGTTTTCACTTTACAACCTTACAGCTTTGTGTTCCTAAAATATTGCTTTTGTTGTCAGACCCCCTTCAGGCAAGAGCTCATTATGTTCAATGTCTAATCAATGTATATAATTGGAAGGCAAACAATGCTGAGCTACAGCATTGTCAAATTAAACCCAATTTTGAATACTGTAACTAGTTAAGTACTTGAGTGCTTCAGCAATTTATGTTATATGGAGTATCCAAGCAACTTGGCTGCATTTAAAAGAACATCATTGGTGCAACCCCCTTTTCCATCTGTGGGGTTTGTAACTCAGCTGTTTTAATGTGCTTTGGGCTGAGCAAAGGTGGTATACAAGCTCTTGAGCCAGATGCTGTAATTCTCCCTCCCTTAAGCCCTGCAAAATTAAAAAGCTGTGGGTTGGGCTGCATCTGAGTTTTTCCTTATAGAATAGGAATGGATAATTTTGGTCAATTTGGGGTGTTTCATTCATACCCAACAAATACAAACATGCATTCATTTTTCACACTAAGGTTGTGCAACTCAGCAGTCCTACTTAGTAGCTGGTGCAAAAATTAATAGGTAAAACATATAAGCCAAAACCTTACCAGTGGTGGTGGCTGAGTTTCCAGCTCAGTTTTACTCCCTGTTGGCTACAAACAAAACCACTTGGCCATCTTATTTTTTCAGTCTCCTCTGTTTCTGCTTTCCCAAACTTTTAATTTCTTTGTTTTATAAGAACCTGTGGGTTTATGCCAGATATTCATGGCCTTGCCTTTGTTCTCAAACCCCTTCTCATTAGTGTTTATTGATTGGAAACTATGAATCAGACATTCCCAATTAGGACCAGGGTATTTTTGCATGTGCAAATCTGATGAGTAAAAAAGACTTTTTCTGGGATTAATGGTCAATTATGTTCTCTCCCTTCAGTCCTGGGAGACTGATAAACTTGAGAAATAATGTACTTTCAAATTTTTTGCACAGACAACATTTAAGATTAAAAGTGACCAAGTGATCTTCTAATATTATTCCCAATTCTATAAATTCTATGTATTTTAATTTTCAAGAATATCACTGAAAAGGGCAGATGTCTCTCTCTCTCTTCACTTCTTTTCAGACTACTTATTTCTGGGTGCTATTAAGAGTCACATTCTTGTGGACTTTTATTTATTTACTCACTTTTGAACACCTTCTGATTGGTTCATTACAACTAATGGAGTAGTTCCTACACACACATTTACATGCAGTTAATGTGTATCATGCCATCTGGAACTAATGATCTTGTAGAGACAGCTTACTTGCTAATAAATCACTTTCAGATATACACAGGCTTAGAAGGGCTGGTTTTGGGGTTTTTGTGCTTATCAACAGCAACAGATTTTTAAACCATTTGCCTATATCTTTCAAATCTATATTAGGGTTCAATTTTGCCACTTTTACCCATGCAAAGAAGATCTAACTGTAGCAGTAACACCACTTACATCACTGGACTTGTGGGATAGAGAGAAAATTCTTCACGTGATTTGCGATGTTTGGATCTGTGCAATTATTTAGGTTTATATAAGAAACAGGTTGTTCTCACTTTGGCACAAAAAATGTATTCTTATTTAAATATGTTTAATTTTAAACATGTGAAGAACTAATGCTATTATGAAAAATCCTATTCTTAAAGTGTCTTAATAGATTATATATTCAGGTATATCTGTTACAATTTTCAAGCAAAATTTTGATTTGGGACTTATGCTACTAAATGAAATGGTAATTTCCCTATTTTTTCCTCTTAATTTTCTTTCTTCACCCCATAAAGCTGGTAACAATCTGGATGCATTTATTCCAAGATTTGTAAGGAAATAGCTGGTTTAATTCTGGTTTGCCCTTCATAACAACATCTTCATCTTTTTGGTGTAGAAACACATCTTTCTGTGCATGCAGTGTATGGTCCGAGAGATGACGGATCTGGGTGGGGGGCTGAGAGCTATGTGGTCTCTGTGAAGCAGAACTAATTAGCACTAATATAAAATTGTACTAGGGCTTTCAGGACCCAAAAGGACAGCTTTGTAAGCTGCTGCCTGGTGCCATGAAGTCATTCATGTTCAAGGAGCCTTTAACATGGTGAAGCACCACACAAGGTGTTTATGTGTTCTGGTGAATTTGTGATAGTAACACCAACAGTTTTCAAAACAGTTTTTTTTATGTTTTTGTGTTAGTGTGGGACAGAAAAATACTATTCAGGCTGTAGGTAGATGACTGTGTTTCTGACTTGGTCCTGTTTCTGACTTTGTCCTGGCTCAATGTTAAACTAGCTGTACAGAAGTGAAACTATTTGGGAGTGACACGAGTGGCGACCAAGAGATGTGGTAAGTGAAAAAGTTGGTCATGGAATGGAAAAAGAAAAAATCAGGTTTGAATGTGTCTAATGCTTCCTGAGGGGCAGCTCTGGCCCTAATCACTAGGGGACAATAAGGCAAACCTGTACCACACAAATCAAATATGCTTCAGTGACCACAGCAGGGGAAGGGGAAGGCTTTTCCTGGATGGCTGAAAAACAGTGGATGGAAATCTCCAATCACAGAATTATAATCTCATGTACATAAGGCTCAATACATGTACATAATGCAGGTTGTGATACAGTGGTAATAGACTTATATTGACAGCAAATTTGGTCCTCAAGTTTCCAAAATTTAGGGATGAAGTCAGCTTAACATAGGGATGTCTGAAGTTTCAACCCCACCTCTTTGTTTCTTTCTCTCGTGTATCTGACACCTTACTCATTCTCAGTATGTCATATTTTCCCTGTGTAGACCAGTTCTTTACCCTTTCTTCATGCTCTCTTGCATTCTTAGCCTGGTTTCTGCTGTGGAATTAATAACCATATTTCCTTTTTGCTAAGGGTAAGGGCTTGTTCTCTGAGACTGCAATCTTGTAATTAAAGAAAGCTTACAATGCCAGTGTCAATCACACAGCTCTGAAAGGGGATAGCAATGACCTCAGCTGTGTTCCATTATGCAGCACCTTTCAGAGTATGATCAGGAAAGTAATGCTTTAGGGACATGGATCTGACTCAGCCTGTAACTGAGGTTTAAATGGTGCTCAGACTTCTGCTACTGACCCATTCTTTTCTGTGCTTTACAAGATAATATATGATAATATTTGAAGAATGTATGAAAGACTGTTTTTCTATATTTGCTCAAACCATGCTGTGCTAAAAATACCCCTGTTGGACCTAAAGGGAAAGGGTCATAGAATGGCTTGGGCTGAAAAGGATCTTTAAAGGTCATCTAGTTCAAAACCCTTGCAATGATAAGGAACATCTTCAACCAAATCCAGCTGCTCAGAGCCCCATCCAGCCTGACTTTGAATATTTCCAGGGATGGGCCATCCACCACATCTCCCAGCAATCTGTTCCACCATAACAACAAAATAATCTTGCTTATATCTAATTGTATGTCTGCTTTAATTCCATCCCCTTTCAATTTAAAACATTACTCCTTTTCCTATTGCATCAGGCTCTACTAAGAAGTTTCTCCCCATCTTTCTTATAAGCCCCTCTTAAGTATTGAGGAGTTGCAAAAAGATCTCCCCAGAGCTTTCTCTTCTCCAGCCCCACCTCTTTGTGCCATCTGCAAAAAAGGTGGGAATTAGGTTGGGAGCGAGGACCATCTCAATGTGTTGGTGTGATGCTCATGTGAAGCCTTGTTCTATGTTTTTGTGTTCTGTTTCTGGGCTCTCTGCTGTGGGACAGGCTCCATTTGTAATGCTGATGTGATATATAGGGTCTCCCTGAGAGTCTTAAATCCTTTCTCCATAACATTTGAACACTATTTGAAAAGATTGCTTGTGAACATTTTTTTTCTGACTTGTATAAAGTTCTTACCAGCCACATGAATTGTGTCATTTGATCTATCACTTCAGTTCAAACACAACACAAGTGGAAGTGGAGACATGATTTTCTAAAGGAAGAGACATGAAATTAGTTTCCTCTTTTGAAAATCATATAAATATAGGATCCAAATGCCTAACATAGGTAGCTAACCTAGACAGACTGGATTTCCTTTTAGAGACCCTCAGAGATACTTATCTTCCCCATTAAACTATATTGGAAGCCAGAGTATTTGTTTTAGTAATAAAAGATATATTATTCTCCTATCAGCCATAGAGAATACAATCCATAAACCTTTGGACTTTTCTATTTAGCATAAAACATTACTTGGGTCACAGGTTAGATTTTTTACCATATGGTAAAGATGGTGTCCTTGTTTCCTCTCAGTTTATGCTGCATCTTTAGATTTTCAGATGATTACTATTGCTTCTAGGTTAAATCAATAAAATATGTTTTAATGTTCTTGAAATCAGTGAATTCCAAACAATCCAGGGGACCATTTGGCAGGATTAAATATTTCAATACTATGGCATAAGGTATCCACACAAAAAAATCGAAGTCTAGCTGAAATACTTCTATATTTAACCAGTGCTTGAAGAAATATGCTAAATATTTTTGGTAAATATCAACTAATTATGTAATGAAAATCATTATATTTGCGACATTTTTTAATGTTAAAGTAAGAATGGTTTAAGCTAGGTAGAGCAGAGAATTAATATTTAAAATTACCTCAATCTACTGGAAAATTGGTTCAAAATCGACAAAATGTGATTCAACAAAAAGCTTATGTGCAACCTTGTGAAATCAATTACACACATAGGAAATAAAGACTGGCCAACTGGGCAACACCACTGCAAAAAGCAGTGGGGCTAAAATGGGCAGAAAACTGAACACAACATCAACAAATTGTTGATAAAAGGGCAAACACCTTTGGCAATATAGGAAAAGTAATGCTGAAGAAAGACAACCAGGCAATTATTGCTCACTCTTCTGTGCTAGGGGAGGAAGCATCCAGGGTGATATCCCCATTTCAAGAAGATGAAGATAAATTCAAGAGAATCCAAAGGAGGCATACAAGGATGATTAGAGGCTGGAAAACATCAGCTCTGAGGAAATGCTCTAAATAATTAGATTTGCTTGTTCTAGAAGAGAGAGAATGGGGCTAAGAGAAAGGGAGGAAGTCTGCAAGAGTGGCATGTGGGAGCTTTGGTAAAATATGCAAAAGGCTGGAGTTATCTGTTGTTCTCAGTCTTCTGGGTTTGTAATACAAAATCTAATTTCCTTAATTCTTGAGAGAGTGAGACCAAAAAAATGTCTTTTTGTTACATACTAGGAATTTATTTATCAGGAATTTATCAGGAATTTATTTATATATCAGTTTCATATTTTAAAATTTTTAAATTACTAATTTAAATATTTCTTAATTTTTGATAATTTTATTAATTTTGTTGCTTTTTCTTTGGTTTTTTTTCTTTTCTTTTGCCCATTAGAAAAACAGCAAATAATTGTTCCTTCAGTAAAGAGGAAAGAGAAAAACCTTTTATTTTTAGTGAAGTTCTGTTTGCCCTTTCCCGCTCTGAAAGTGTTTTGAAAGTTTCACTTGAAAAGTGTAGAGGTGACCTGCACGAGGTATTGGTGGCAATACTGAAACACAGGGCCACAGCAGGTGTGAGGTTGGAAGGGACATCTGGAGGTCAGGAGGTCCAGCCTCTCTGCTCAAGAAAGGCCACCCAGAGACAGATTCCCAGGACCGTGTCCTTATGGCTTTTGGATACCTCCAAGGACCACAAGCTCTTTGGGCGACCTGTGCTACTTCTTCGTCATCCCCACAGGACAAAAAATGTTTCCTGCTCTTCAGAGGGAACATTCCCTGTTTAAATTTGTGCCCATTGTCTTCTTGTCAATGGGTACCGCTGAAAAGAGCCTGGCTCAGCCTCTTAACACTTTCCTTTCAGGGATTTACGTGCTTTAATAAGATATTTTTAAACCTTCTTTCTTCTAGGCTCAACAATCCCAGCTCTCTTAGTCTGTCCTCATGGAGGATATAATCTAATTCCCAGCCATTACTACCAGTTTTCAATCCACATGAAATAGAAAATAGAATAGAACAAAACAGAGTAGATATATAATACATAAAATATATGTGTACATATAGATATATATAAATACATATAAACTATAGTTAACCACTTCCTTATTTGGAAGTGACTTGAGTGAATGCATTAGAACTTGCAATTAAACTTGATGATGGAAATATGTCTATGATTCAGATTGATAATTAGACTGATAAAACCTGTGACCTTCCTCATCTGCTTTGAATGGAAACCTTTCTTTTTTTCCATGAAAGTGGGACTGTCTTCTAAGAATCCAGCAGGAAAGGTGGGAGATGGGGAGTTGCAGGCTCTAAAGCCAAAGTCAGGTTATTTTTGAATCCAAGGACTATCAGATTTTTTACTTCCTGCCAAGGCTGAAAGCAAAAATAGAGCTATATCTGAACTGAGAGCTTCATAATTTGGGCTCTTAGATACAATTCATTTTTAGTTAGTTTCAATAATATATTTGAAACATTTAGAAATATTTGCATAGTTTCTCTATAAAGAGAATGTGAAGGGGGGAGGCAAAATGAGGACATGAATAGCCTGAGTACATTAAATATTATTACTTTCATGCTCACAGGTTAGTCTATGCAGAAATGTTCTGACTACTTGGGGTAGAGCATTCTTCTGCATCACTGGGTCTGTTAAATACTTCCAGTTTTAGAAAACATTAATGTGCATATTTAATTTCATCCATTCAGCATTTGCTTAGAAAATGGACTACTCATTAGCAGGTGTTCCTGTTTGGCTCATGGAGCATGCTGAAATCTTGCCTGTGCACTCAGATGTCCACCACAGCTCTCAGAGAGGTCAGTGCCAATGCCTCCTCAGACATTCCTACCTTGCTTTGTTCCACTTCCTTTCTCAACATGAATATGCAGCTTCCATTTTAAATCTGACAAATGCTGCTACAAGAAAGGTCAAGAGCACCCTGTGCAACAAAAAAAACAAATGTTGTGGGAGCGTGATATTTCCAAAATATAAGGAAAGTAAAATAAGAAAAATGTTTACATCAATACAAACCACATGATCTATCAATTATCTTACTACATTTTAATGAAAAAATATGTTTAATTGTTGATCAGATGAATAAGTGGCCTTTACTGGTCCCCAGTCAGACCCACCTGGGGCCTCTACAAACCCTCCTTGATGGCCCTAAGGCTCCTTTTCAGCTCAGCCCTGGTTTCCTTTTGCTCCTGCCTGGGCTTCCTGGATGGATTCATTGGGATGGATACTCCATGTATGGTATCTTGCCAAAGTTTTGTTACAGACACATTTTTCTTGTGATAGATGATGGCATAACTTGTAAGACAGAAATATTAAATTTTACCATTTTACTTCAAAAATTCCTTGCCTGATTTTTTTTTCCCTGAAAAGGTAATGCAAAAGAAGGAAAAAGATTTAAAAAGGAAAAAAAAATTTTTCTGAGTAGTTATTGGTGACTTCTCTGTGTAGGAAATCAACACCCCCCAGGATCCTGTCAATTGTCTTTTCTCTGGTCCTTAGCCAGCCTAGCTTGGATTGTGAGAGGAATTTTTCTGTGAGCCTCACAGAACAACAACCCTGCTGGAAAACAATTTTTTTGTGTGCAGGATGAGACGTGCAGCTTGTTCAAGAAGACTTCCAGACATGCACAAATAGCAAATTTCAGATCACCCTTCACTTCTACATAATAATTGCAAATCACTTGGGCTGCTACCAATATTTAACTGCAAAATACCAGTTTCACCATCAGCCTTGTCAGAAATCACTCTTGCTGCTCAACTGAAATAATGATAATTGCCAGAATCAGCTAGGAACCTCTGGGATTAGGAGTATGAATCCCACAACAGAGCTAAACATCCTTGCTTGGTGTTTTTGCAAGTCAATTATTTGCAGGAAAGGCACTGACTAGGGAGTGAAGGATGCTGGAGAAGGCCTTTTACAACAGTTATGTCAATTTAAACTCTCTTCCATGCAGCCTCTGAAACATAATGACTTATTCAGGATAGCAAATAAATTCTCCTCCAATGGCCTGAAGAGAATGTCTGTGGAGCCAGGCTATAAGGGCACCTTTTTATTCCTTTGTGACTAGTTTTGAACCACTGATAATATAGTCATGATAAAAAGCATAAAAAGCCCATAAACATTTTTGCTGACTGTGTGCTGTATGGTTCAGATAAGAAACAAATTGTGTTACTTAAATCATTCAAGCTGCTATTATCATGTATGTCTTGCATCATACAAAGCTGATCCACAGGTTCTTACTGAAAATACTCTTTTGGTGCCTCAGGTGAACAGGCTCTTGCTTCATAAGAAGCTCAATTTTTGAATTATTTTCTGAAGTGCAGTATCTGTATTTTACTGATACAGAGAATTTGGTCTGAAAACAAAAAAGAAAAAAAAGGAATATAAAATAATTTGAATGGATTAGTAATTTTGAACATTCTCTTTGAGAAATAAGTAGTTTAATAATGAGTCAGAGCTATTTAGCAACATACTTCGATTCCTGTATTTGCCTTGAAAGAAAGTAATTCAGTCCATTTTACCCAATCTAGTGACTTATGCTGTGTGTGAAGACCAATCTAAAAAATTGGGGCCTGAATTTTGATTTGTTGCAGCTGCCTTTATAGAGCTAAGATACAGTATAGATGGCTATGTCTGTGCAAGTTTATTGTGTCTCTTGTGATCAATAGGGAGATATAAATATTTTTAGGGCACAATTCATTCGACCAAATGCAGACATCTCCTTTAGGATGAAATGAATTTTACATTGGCAATACTTAATTGTCTCTATTGATTATTAGAAGAAGCTGGTATGACTAATTTAGGTAGACTTATCTACACTTGGTCAGGCAAGTCACACAGCATTAGAGAGGGACAGGAAAACTTTGTACAAATCTAGAAGAATTTTGAGATTTCAATATTTTTCTCTTTGCTGAATGGGTTAAAAATTTATCAGGGTTTCAGAAAATGTTCATAATTAAGGGAAAATAAATCACTGGCCACATTAGTGATTTGGGTATTGCCTTTCTGATTTCCCCCTTCAAATACTACACAGTAATATGAATTTTATATTAAAGACAATATGACTTTGCTCTATACATAAAAATAGTATAACACTAGAAAACATGAAAAGTTAAACATTCTGGATATTAGCAATTTCTAATATTAGAGTAATTTTTCTTTTGCTGGCAACTTCATGGGTTGTGCTTCTAGAGTTGAAATTAATATTAAATTCAGTTTCAATCTGAACAAGTTCAGCTTATCCAAAAGCATTGCACCAGAATTACTCTGAGAAGTATATTGGTGTGAAAACTGAATAACTATTTTCTGTAATAACAAAATTTCCAGTCAGCTCTGCACATTGAAACCAGAGCACTACCAACCTGACAAATGAAAATTCAAATATCCAGAAACAATATGCAGAGTTATAGATGCACAATCTTCAGAGATAAGCTATTACCACACAGTGCCACCTGAAATTCAGGCGATGATGAAGCATGACATTGTCTTCCCTTCATTCACTGAGCAGAAAACCTGGAGCTTTGCTTCTCAGAGGCACATCTTGGAAACTACCCTGCTGTGGAGCAAACCCCAGCTGATGTGGGCTTGCCCCTGAGCAGTCCCAGCAGTCTCCAGAGGAAGCCAGTCCCATCTGAGTGTCACACAATCATCAGTACTGGTGCCCTTCAGAGCAATTTGGTTTTCTTGTGTCTCTGACACGTTCTTTTCTGGGTTCTGCTTATCTCCGCTTCAGTTCAAAGGAACAAAAAGAATGAAAAGGTTATGTCAGAGCCCATCAGAGCAGTGCTTTTCCAGCATTATATTTTGTGCCTTGTGCTCTAACGAGGGTGCAGAGAACAAGGCTGGCTCAGAGGCTGTTAGAACAAAACTACTGCCAGAGAAAAACAACAATGATGTGGAGCACTGCCATGCTCCTGATTTGGAGTGAGTGTCGCAGTGATCTTGTCAGTGTGTCTTGGTTTCCTCTTGGAACTGTGTGGCTTCAGAAGGAAGCTGAAGTCTGAACTGCACACTAACTGGGCATTTAAGAGAAAAGACCTTTGAAGTGAAAACAGGGGCAAGCCAAGGTGACAAAGTTGGTTTTTTTGTTAGCTCCACGTGATGTTGCATCAATGTTGTTGGAAGCTCTTCTGGCCTGGGGTGGTGCTTGGAGCCTTGCCTGGTTGCTCTCTCTAACCACACTTCACCCATTCCCCTGGAAGTCCTCAGAGGACAAAGATGAAGACAGAAGAGTGTGGTGTAGTTGGAGTTGTCACACAAAATGATTCAGACAACTGCATGCATCAACAAGAGCAAGGAAAACAGGGCAACTACAAGATAAAATCTCAGAAACAGGAGTCTTTTGAGGCTGTTCTAGTGGATGTATCACTGCACCCTGCTCAGCCTTTCTGGCAGCTCTAATAGCTGCTGGAACTGGAGCACAGGATAATTCAGAATATTTTTCACTTTTTCCAGGCTGCCTTATCCCAGAGAAATACAGAGGGTAAGTGCTTCTGTTGCACAGTATTTCCTTTATTTCTCTATTCAGCACCACCTTGAGAAAAAATAGAGATGAGACAATTAAGGAATGATCTGTCTAAACTTCTCTGGCCTGAAACAGTGGAAATGGGGAAGTCAAAAGGTAAATGACAGCAAAAATAGTTTTTTTACTACAGAAGAACTTCAGTTTTCTTGTCAGAGGAGTGGATGCCCCATCCCTGAAAGTTTTGAATGCCAGGTCTGGTGGAGCTCTGAGATGCCTGAGAGATGTCCCTGGCCACAGCACAGGGCTTGGAACTAAATGGTCTTTAAGGTCCTTTCTAACTCAGACCATTCTATGATTCTATGATTTAAAAGTCAAATGAATGTACAACACATATGACAACAAATAAGCAATGAAAACACACAAAATGTCAGCCATATGGTAACTTTATTTCTGAAAATAGCCTCGTTTGGAGCAGTCCCATTTTTGAGTAATTTTCAGTTTAGTCATGCACAGGTAACCAGCTGTGGCACTAATTATGGAATTTGAAAAACACACTTGTGTGAAAATGAAGCATGAGTGATGATGTCAGACAGCCCAAAAAGGCTGAGGTGATCTTTTGACTTTTCTGAGTCTGGAAAAAAACAGCCTCATTATTTTATCAGGGATAAATTTAATAGGCTTGAAAACAGATCAGAGACAAGACATTTCAGACAAAGTACACACAGATAAACCTGTTCTTGAACAGGCTCTTGACAGAGCAATTGGTATTTGCCCAGAAAAATGCACTAGCACTGACTCCATGTTGGACAGACAAGGCTCTAGCAGTGCTAACTTTCTGCAAGGGAAACCAAAATATTATAGAAAAAAGAAAAGAAAATGAAATCAAAGATAGGAAAGAGTGAAAAATCATGCAGAGTTTAAAGTCAGAATCCTCACTAAATCATACAGAGATGCAAGACACCTAAGATTTTGAAAAGATGCAAGACCTGAATAAGAAAATGCTGCTTTGTGAAAGTTTGCAAGTGGAAGGCAGAGTTTGCACAGCATGGAGAAAGAGGATGTCAGCAGCATTATTAGTTCGGATGGTTTTTTTTTTCCAAGCAAGAACAGATAAAACTGCAGGAGAAAATATCTAAGCTATCAACAACAAAAGAGTAAATATATTATTTATTAATTCTAAGCTGAACAAGGAGCACAGATTTTCACCCTGTGCACGATAAAGCTGAGGGAGGCTGTGTTCTGGGCAGATTTTCTCCTGTTCTGTGTTTACAAAGATATGTGTTACACTGGGCAGTGATATTGGAAGGCAATCATTTTTCCTTCCCCCAAAGCAGTAGACCTCTGGATACACAAGTAGAGCCAAAATGTTATTAGAAACAGTGCTTTTGGCACTGAGCAAAAAGCCACAAGCCTTATGATTAAAACTTAGCACTTTAGGGAACTTACTCCCCAAAGGGAAGATGAAAACTAAATATATGGGTAAATAATGAACTGGAAAAGTTACAAGTTACACTTTCACTGTGTGTGCATATGTGTGTGGATATACTCATTTTCAAGTGGAAACAAGTTAAGCCTCTGGTCTCATCAGGGAATGAACTGACTGGGAATTCAGGGGATCAAAGCAATTGAGGATGAGTTAATTTATAAAAAATAAAAAAATACTCTCAGTAGGATCAGGAAGAAAACTGGCAGAACTTAAATGTCCTGGAGTTAATGAGTTTAAGAACTGACAACATGTGTGTACTTAATAGTAGGAAAAAAGAAAAGCAAACTGCCTTTCATGTTCTGTGTGTACACTCAATATAACAACATGAATTTGCACTGTTCCCAGTTAACCTTCCCTTCAGGAGACACTGGCTCTGCCTGTTCTATTACATCAGTTGTAGCTCTTCCTGAATTCACCTTCTACATGAGCAGTTCAAAAGTAAATTTGCCATCAGGGAGGATTAAGCTCTAAGGGATCTCCTGATTCCTGTCCTTAGCTGGCACAAGGGCAGGTTGTCCTCCACCAGGGAGGGCAGGACCAAGAGCATCCTAACTCCTAAGTTATAACTTAGGATCCATTATAACCTCTGCTCTTCCATGGGGTGGGGTTTACAGTTTTTGAACTCAGTCATGGTCTGTGGAGGTTGATGCATTTAAGCATTCTCTAAAGCTTTCTCTTCAGCTCATGGCATAGGCTTGTTCACAGCTTCTTCACACAGCAGTTGGGGCTGTATTAAGAACCTGCAATGTTTCACAGGAAGAGGAAATGAGTTTTTGATGGTATGATGTGGCTCTATAGATGATGTTTCAAAGAAAACATGACTGATGGTCCTGAGGTCTCTGTAATGACTGAGGTGCTGTTCTGGTGTAAAGCAACCAAGATTGTAAATCCTTGAGGGACAGAAATAACGTGGCTGAGAGCAAAATGAAAAAAAAAAGAATGGTACAGAGATGTAGCAAGACTTAGTATCTGGGCATTAACATAGCAGACACAATCGAATAAATATACATTTTAAAAGTCATGCAAATGGAAAAATAATCTTTACATGTGTAATGAGAGACTCTGAGCTCATCATTACCACTCAGGAATGAAATCTTTGTATTATAAAAGGGTTTCTTTTGGAAATATCATCTCTATTTTTCTTAATGATCAAAACTCAGTTAGCACTAGTAATTATTAGGAATAGAAATCAAATGGAGAATAGAGAACCAAAGAAAGAATATGTGATGGCAATGTATAGTGACTTAAATACTGCCATGCCCCTGTATAAATCTGGCTTATGGTTTGATCCTCTAGAATCATAAAGCAAGACTCTACACAGTTCAGAGAATTGTAACACAGTTGTTACAAAGCACTGAACAACTGACTAAGGAAGCTGGAAGATAATTAATTTTGGTCTTCATCACAGAAAGAGGTAGTTGAGGGAATGGAGAGAAATCTGGGACTTAGGTCAGCAAGGTTGCAAACAGCACAGAGTAGGTGTTAGTTACTGCCTGTTCCAGCACAAAGCTGGAGAGAGTTGGGTATTAGTGG
>VWYE01015463.1:39589-107087 GCA_013398995.1 Alaudala cheleensis
TGGAGCTTGAGCTGTGATTCATCTGGTCAAAAATCATTGGCTGTTTTTAGAGAAAATGTGTTCCAAGTTCGACTGATTGACAGGCTCTGACCTGATGTAAGATGAGAGTGATATGTTCAGACAGAGGAACTTATATTGTAGATGACTCAGTCAGTCAATTGAACTTTGAGACCTCCTAGACTGGCAAACTGAAAAGAAATTCGTGCCTGACATAACTGAGATAACTTGGTAGCATGACTATGTAAAGATGTTAAAAAAATAGAGAATGCAATTTTTCTCAAGAGAACAAAAAGTATAATTGCACAGATGTCTGTCTTCTCTCCCAGACACCCAAAGCTCTGACAGTAAGAATAGAATCTAGTTATTCTTAACAGTCTGAAAGCACAGAATTTTAGCTCGTACTTGGTACTGTGGTATGAGGTAACTTGAGTTTCAATAGTTAGGAGGCTTGGAGAGGAAGGAAGGAGGGGTAATAATAAAACAAATCAAGACCACTTGAACAAAGAAGGGAACTTTGGCTTTGTTATGCCTGTAACTTTAGGAGGATAACATTAGTGTTGATGAAAAGCACTTGCTTTGTTGGAAACAGGGACCTGGTAATTTTTTTCGCTTCCTGATGCTCAGGGATACAAAGACTAAGTGGCATCTGTCTGAAAAATGTGTGAAATTCCACTGTTAAGGATTTTTCTCCCGGCAGACAGATGGATTTGACTACACTGTTTGGCAGAACCTTGCTTTATATGTGGTCGATCAGACTGAAAGGAGACACTGAATGCAGCATTTGCTTTTCATTGTCTGCAACACGACAGAGCAGTTCAAGAGTGTAGAGCAACACATTCCCTTAGGCTCTATTCCTTAGGAAACATATCCAAAATGCAAATTCCACCTATTCAAGTGTAGGTAGATATAGTTACTATTACCTATCTGATGCCAATAAAGTTTAAATCAAAGTAGAAAAATTTTCCAGGTAATAGCAGGCATCTTTTGGGAAAATAAAAGTGGACTGGTATCAACTTTGATTATGAGGAACTGAAAAAAGGAGTGTCCAAACACAAAGTAATGCATTTTTTTAAAACTGGATTTAAACTTGATGAGTCAAAATTATTTGAACACTGTGTAAAATGAGAAGTATTAGATTTGTGGTGGTTTGTTTGCAAAGGAAAATTAAAACTGTGTTGCAAATGATATTTTTTTTAATAAAAAAGGATCATATTATTCAACACTTTTGGTCCTTAAAAATACACTGCAACAGAGATGAAAATATCATCTCTTTACAGTTGCTCTGTGGGTGTTCAGATTAAGAGCTTTTGCTTAAAATATTTACCAAACTAGGGCTGCAAACAAGGGAGAGGTCTGTTCTATTTGCCTGCCAAAGTGACAATGTGCCTTAGATGGCCTTACTGTCACAAGGGACCATATTTGGCCACCAGGTACCTCTGTGTAGCTAGTGAATCAAGTAAATAATTACACACTAATTTACATAATTTCCACAAGAATAAATTTAGCCCATCGTTTTAGCAATAAATGATATATTGAAGTAATATACATGGATTACAATTCTGTCTTCTCCATAATAAAGATATTTTAAACTGCTATTGATCTCTCATAATTTCCTTCCAGTTTTTTTCTCTTAAGGACAGCATTCCAAATTCCAGCTGATCTCAATTCTTTGTTTTAGTTTCTTGTCCTTTAGAGTCATTGCTGATTTTCTGAACCTGGAACTCTTCACTCTATAGTTTCTTTCTAACCTCACAACAGCTTTCAACACTGGATTTGCACACCAATCTGGGATTTGGAGTTCTTATCTTGTTGGACATAGGTGTGATACCCCCAGTTGTTTTGTGCTTTGTCCTGTGGGGATGCTCAATGCCACAAGAGCACCCTGTTGTTCCCAGGAGCATTTCATTGGTTGCAGTAATTGCTAATTATAATTGTATAATTAATACATAGTTTTATATATATATATATATAAAAGAAAAATACATAATAACAAGTTATTATATAATACCTGCTGTATTCAGTTAAAAACTCCTCAGTGTAACTTTCCATGAGAATAGAGTACTACTGGGTATTGATGCTGCTGTGGAGCACTCAAAATATTTTTAATATTATGCACAAGCATAACCTCCCACCACCACTGCCTCCATTGCCCTTACTCAAGTCTGCAAAGGGACCATTAAAAATCCATTAAGCTTGTTAGTTTGCAGAGCTTTCGGGGAATCTTGCTGCAAGTTTTGCTATTTTAACACTTACAGGCTTCTATTAAACATAGCAATCTTTAAGCTATAAGGGTTTACTGGAATGGCCCATTAAGTGAGAGTTTTCTAGGGGGAATTATGTCTGGGAGAAGGAGGGGAGATCAGAGTTATAATTATACAAATGGATTTTACTTTCTGCATTTTGTTTTTAAAGTAAAAGTGATTTCTGTTATCTCAAGAAGCCCAAAAGCAAAACATTAAAGAGTAAATGGATGAAGTAATAATTAAAGTATTTCTAAGGGATTCAGGAAACTAGTTTCAAGTATTTGACTTTAGATATCAGAGAAAAAAAATCACTTAAGAACGGGTCTGGAAGTGCTGAATATCTAAAAAGTTATGTCTATTTAAACCAGAGCTGTAGCTGTCAGGATCTCTTAGAATCAGACATTTTTCACTTCTGTAGTACAGAGTTAATAATACTTCCTTTTTATCCTCCTGTCTATTTGGGTATTAATCTTTTTAGGGTAAGGTCAGTCTCATTTATGACCTCTAATTTCTCATATGGTTCTAAAAAAATATTAATAAGGAAAAATATGCCTCTCTGGAGGATCTTTTCACTTGCTTAATTGGTATTCACATAGGAGGCTGTCCTGAAGAATCTCTGGATTCTCATTTCAACAGTGTATGCAGCTCTGCTTGTTCTCTCTGACCAGTTACTCTTGCATTTTTACATGAGCTCTTTCCCTGGCAATCACTGCCCTTGCACTGCAAAAGGAGATTCATAAAGACCCATTGCAGGCTATTGTGAGGATAGATTGGTTCCCCCATATGAGGTCTAGCTTTTGAATTGTTTGTTATTTCTGGGAAGGCATCAAGTTCTTGAAATACCATTGAGCTGCTTATGGGAATATGTGGTACTTGACAGGAAAAGTCAGGTTTCACATACTTTTGTGGTTGGAAAGTCATATCTATCTCTGACTTTAATATGCATAAAAATCTGGATTATGTTTTCCAACTTTTAAAATAAACACAATTGTTTGCATTTGGTGTTTTCAGGTAGTTGAACGCTTCTCTGTTTTGTAAAAGCAATTTGAATCTTGGTGTGAATATAGTCTTGGGGTCAGGAAGACATCTTTATCTCACTTCATATCTCTGATCCATTCAGGTTTGGCTCAATTGTTAGCTGCCAAAATTCACTATTCTCCATCTGTGCTTTCCTCACTTGAGCTTGCTAGAGGCTGTCTGCAAAAATCCGTCAACATCCTATCAGTCCTGCCCCTGCACCAACCTAGCATCCTGTTTAAGTATGCCACAAGGATGAAGCTCCAGATGGGACCATGAAAAACTGGTTCCTTTCCAGCTGCTCTTTCCTCATTTAAACAATATTGTGGGTTCATACGGAAGGGAGATTGTGCTGATAATGACAAGAGCATGAGTTCAAGTTTTGCTTTTTTTCATTAAGTTGCTTCAGTTAACTGTGTGCCTCTCTCACTTCTTATTATTCCTCTTCTCAAAGCTGCACAATCTGGAAAGTGATCTCCAATGTGGAGCAGCCAGGAGGAAGCAACGCTGTTCTGTCAAAAGGATTCATCAAGTCTTAACCTAATTCTAGAGCTCTTTACTGTGTTGTCTACGTGGTGAGGCAGCTCCTGCATATATAACCTCAAGTGCAAATTTCAAACCTTCAGGTTTGATCATCTTATTAAAGAGTACTTTTTTTTCCTAAGGCACCAATGACAGGCAGTGATTTATTATCTTTTCACATGCAATTGCTTGTAGGCAATTCAGAGGCCTGAAGAACACTTAAGGGAGGACAGATTTGTGCATGCAACTTTAATTTTCACATGTACTGGCTGTTGAATGATGTTGAAAATGTGGTGGCACTGATTGGAAGTCTAACCTGAAATGTAATATATCCCAGGTTTCCCTATGCCTGCCACTGATTTTGAATAATGTACCCCTGAATGGTGTCCTCTACAAGGCAAGTGTGCCTTGGTTGTCAACTGACAATAATTTTATAGCAGCACAAGCCAACCATCAGACCTGGTTTGTTTAGCTGTAGTAAAGCTGAATAACCTTGAGGCAGGAAGGAGCAGACAAAAATATTTATATGTTCAAAAAAATAAACACAATGAGTCAGGAGTCAGCTCCATCCTTCTGCCTTTGCAATTCTGTGAGTACAATTCCCACTTGCATGTGACCTTGCATCTTGTTTTACACTTTATTCAGTAAAAAAAGAGGAAGCTACATTTTTTTGTGTGAATGCTTACATTTCCCATAGCACTCTGTGGCGCACTACTCTGTGCTGGGAGCACGATGGATCTCAGAGACTGCAGTAATGGGAGCTGACAGTGATGGATAGTGGGAAAACTAAGAACCTCAGGACTGATCAGAAGAGGGTGCTGTTATTCTGGGATGGTCCTGCACCATCCGTGCCAGGACACAGACAATGCCTCTGTGAGATTCTGGAGAATGCTGCCTTTCAGCACAGATGCAATATTAAGGACTTGGCTATCGGTGGTAGTAATTAAGAGACAATAGCACTTTTCACAGTGAGACAAAGATTTCCCAAATAAACCTGCATTTGGCCACTTCTGTGGATAGAAGCTCCCCTACCAAATCAAATTATGGAATTCCTCCCTTTCCTACCCTGCAGCAAACTACTGTGTATTGCTGCTCTACACTACTGAACAGCTGTTCTTGTTCATCCTACAGGCAATTGCATGTGAAAAGATAATAAATCACCGCTTTCCTAATCTTGAAAACACGTATGCGTATTTCAGCTGTGGAAACCACGCTGGGTGAATCCATGCTGCTAAATAAAAGACCATGAGGGAGCAAAGACAGTCTTTTCCCCTTGGAGATTTATATCACTTGTTCTAACTCTCACCAAGAAGCAAAGATGTCTTTGACTGCAGACTCCAGATACTGCTCCTTCAAGGCAATGAGGATGAAACTGCATAGGGCTTGGTGCTCTCTGCCCAACATCTTTCTTCAGTACTGTCCCCACAGCTTTGGCACCTTCAAATAGCCACTGTCGTGCAATTTCCTAGAGGTCATCTTTACTTCTGTGCAATAAAATATTCTGCTGCTGGGCTGAAACAGACCTCGTGTTATTTCCCACATTCTGTACTGAAAAGCACATAAAATCACAATTATCCATTAAGGCTCTGCAGGTGCCACTGGGGCCCAGCACTGACCCAGGGACAAGGACTGTGTGGTTTAGACACTGCCAGTCTCTGGGTAGGAAGGCAGTGAGTCAGTTTAGCACTGCCCTGTGACAGTGTAGCTGCACCTACCCATCAGCTACTCCTACAATGCCAGCAAAAGAACCCAGTGATCACTCTCACTGAAACAGTAAAGCATAACTCACATCCATGAGGATGCTTATCCTCATCCAACAATTGTTCTACAGGAAACAACAATTGTTTAGGAAGCCAAGACTGTGTTAGAGTCTCCTTACAGCAGTACTGACAATCTGACCAACTATAAGGATAATTTTGGGTTAATCCCTGGAACTGAGCAATTTTTGATTTTGTAGAACAGATGTAAGTACAGGAGCCAATGTGTGTCAAGACAGGGACTGTTCATATAAGTAGAATTATGTCAGCAATGGATTTTTCAATTTTGGGAGTAATATAGTTGAGAGAAATTTAGGCTGAGATTTGCTAAAGAAAAAAAAAAGATTCAGTGTAACTCATACACCTCTAATCTTTAGTCAATAAAGTGTGCAAGGCAATATTTTCTAGCTCTGAAGCTTAGTGACACAGCCCAAATTGAACTGCACAATAAAACACTCTTATCCTCCCCAAACACTGCTGGAATAGTCCCACCTGTGCCAGACTTGGATCTTGGCCCAGTGTTGGATGTGAATCTGCTTGTTCATCCTGTGCAAAGTCGGGCCAGGGTGGATTCACTGTTTAGCAGTTTAGTTTTGTGAACAGTCAGGTCCTGTTGTATGGGCTGTGGGCCTTTGCCCTGGCCCTGTTTATTTTGTTAATATAGGTATAATTTCATAAGTTTAATGATCTAACAACAGACCAGATTAAAAAAAAAATCTTTAGGAATGTTAACACAAACTTTATTTTCTATGTTAATGTTATTTCACATTTGAAGAGAAATACAAAGTTATTTCCCTAATGTGAATGTGGTATAATGTGTGGACTCATTGCTCATCTACTTACCTGCAGCATAATCAGCAGATGCTGGCACCTCAGGTATTTCAGAATAAACAGTGGAAAGCCTTCCAGTAAAATGCTACCAGATCTTGAGATAAGTTTGTCTGAAGTCTGGTCTTACAAGGATTTTGTCAGTTCTGAAGGTGTTGTGCTGTTTTTGTTGATTTGCTGCTCACGGACTGATCCAGTATTGGCTATTGTACTGCTACTCCTGCTACTTGTCCATATTTATAATTTCTGTTTTAATTCTGCTAGGCTCCTAGCCTCCTCTGGCAACCAGTTGTGCTGAATCCAGATCAAAACCTGATTAGTTTGCTTTGGTGTTTTATTTATTTTTTTTTCCTTAATGTTAAGCATAGTGGCCTGCTCAAATTGTCTCCAAAAAAATTTCCACAGGAACATGTGGAAAAGTTAACATGAACTAACTAGAAGTTTGTTTTCAAATTATATTAAGTACCCATAGGAACAACTGAAAGTCAGCTCTGAGTCTTTTTCTGACTGCCCCTCATGTAAAAGAATCTTTATATTAAAGTTTCTCCATGCAGCACTTCACTTAATTCCTCATGACTGGTGCTTGTGATTTGCTCCCTGTCACTGGATTTTAAGGTGAAAAAGCTTTGATTAGTTAATGTTTACTGATTGACTGTGTAAGGGGATCCATGCTGAAATATTGGTGTCAAATGGCTTAGGCTTGAATTTGCTTCCCAGTAACTTCCTGAGGAAGGCCACACCTTCAATGCAACCTGGCAAAGTTTTGGCACAATTCTAGAAGTTATTACGTGGCACAGTTTTGAACAGCAGCCAAGCTGGAGGATGCAAAGGATATCCCCAGACAGTGAGGCCACAAGTCATGATGTAATATTTTCTAGATGGAATATTTACCCTACCATTTCAATTTGGGTTAGGAGTGTTGGTTCTCAGAAAGGTAATCCAAAATGACATTACTCTTTGGCTAAATGAAACAGAAGAATACTTGTCCACAAGCAAACGACAGTGAGGCCAAATCCACTCCATGTGACCCTGTAGGGTATGGACAGAGGTCCTCAGCACCAGCTGCCTCATTTGAGAAACCCATTCTGGCTTGTGCTGCATTGATATTGTAGGCAATAGCCTCTGATGGAGTGATTAATGCTGATTGGAAAATATCTGGGGAATAAAACAAAAAAAAGGATTTACTTGAGAATGTCTTGAAAAAGCCCACAGAGAGTTAAATTTAATAGCAGTTATTTTAGACACCAAGTATTAGGAACTTGCCTGACAGGCATCTTCCAAACATCCCTGCTTTCTTGAGAACTCATATATGTGGCTATTGGTTTGTTTTACTGAGGAGACCAGACTGTGAAGCTTCATGTCACTGAGGCAGCCAAGCAGGGAGATTGCCTCTAATCCAGAAATCCCAGGGCTTTCAGAAACTGCAGCCCAGGTTCAGTCTCTCAGAGTGGATTTTCTTTGTATTAACAACCCTTGGACTATTCCTGTCACTGAGAATTTTTGGGATTTGTTCTGAATTAAAACTAAACTAAGTTTTGAATATCAAAACCTGATGATATAATTAAATCCTCTGCGAAGCAGAACTGCCTTTGCCCTGGTAATTCTGATTAAAAAAGTGTGAATAGGAATAGTGATTTTAATTCAGGTCAGAGGCAGTTTTATTATTAGGGCTGTGCAAAGAATAATACCCCATCTACAGCAAGTTTTGCTTGTGCTTCAGTTTCACAACCAAGATATTCACATACTATATTTGAAAGATTCCCACTCCTGCAAAAGAGTAGAAAAATATCTGGTAGTCAATTTAAGCTATTCTTTTCACATCTCCTCACAAACACGAGCTCTGCAAAGCCTTTTGTCTCAGCTGGAAGATGCCTCTGTTTGTTCTCCCTCACGTTGAAGCTGATTGCCTCTCCAAAGTGTCTGATCTCTGTAGATTAGAAAAAAGAATAGATTTGAAAGATGCTTACAATTCATTTAATTTCAATTCCCTTACTCTCTTTCATCCAATATTCTTGATAAACAAATAAATTAGGTAATCATTTCAGTGACTGTATCATTTTCATTTTCTGTTCAGTATGTACAAAAGCCAAAGTTATTTTATTTCAACACAATTTTTTTTCTTTTTTTTTCTTTTTTTTTTTCGTCACAAACTGTAAAGCAAGAAAATCTGTTCATGTCTTTTTTATGATCTGCATCTATTCCAGAGAAACCTGGCTGCTTTAAGGGATATCATGATAATATTATTAGTAGTATTATTTTCTAAATATAGCTTTAAAAAATAAACTGATAAAATTAATTAATTTGGAACATTCAGCTTTAGGGCCAGAGCAGTTTTCTGTTCTTTTCTGTACATTTTCTGTCACTGAAATATAGGATTAGATTCAACCATGTTCAATGAAATGTTAGATTTTGACCAACACAGATTTGTGGCAGAGCTTTAGGTTCCCCCTAACTCCCATAATGGTTCAGGGTCTTTCTAACAACTTTTGTGAGGCCAGAAAAAACAACCCAAGATAAATCAGAAGGCTGACTGCACGACTTTAATGCCATGTTACAATATTGATGCTGTCTGTGTCACAAAATGTTTCAGGCACTCCAATCATTAGCACAGGTCCATTATGGGAGGGATTTAAGCAAGCAGAAGGAAAGAAACAATACCTGCCTCAGAGAGCTGATAAATCTTCCTGCCTCCTTCCCACACAGGCACTCTGATGTGGATTAAAATATGTGTTTATCTGACTCTTAATGATAGTAATGATCAATGAATGTAAATAACAGGTACATTGTTTGCCACACACTTTAGATTTCTTAAATGTGAATTAAATCTCCTTTTTTTCCCCCAGAATTATCAATCAGAGAACAGAAAACACCCTCAAGCAATCCTTCTCCATTTTCTCTTATTTGGAATTTAGTTAGATTTAGGGAGTTAAATCTATTCAGCTTTAAAAGAAGGAGAAAACAGAGGATTTGATTGTTCATGACATTTTGTTCAGAATCAATCATTGTCAGCTCAGGTTAGACTGATTTACTATGAGCCTGCCATAGAAAAGATTTGCCACAAATGGCAAGGCTCTGAGCTGTTTCCAGAGCTCTGAACATAATGATGGATTTATCATTGCAATCAAGATGGTAAAACAGCATGGTCCCCAGAGCCGTGCACCAGGCAAATTGATCACAACAGCCCTGCAGTTACAGAAGGGCTTTGTTTATCTGGTCTCAGTCTGCAAGAGTAGTAATCCAACTGAAGATAAGACACTCTCATCTTTACAGAAGTTTGGACAGGTTTTATCTCCTAAACCATTATGTAGTAGAGTTGTCTCTGCTGAGGAGTAAAAGAACTGCCCATTAAATGCAAATATGTATACATAATTTTTAGATAAAAAGTAGTTCAGCATAAAGAGAAATAATAAATGTTACTATTATAAATATAATAATTCAACAGTAGTTTCTTAATCTGAAAGTGAATGAATTTGCTGTCATATTTTAGTGAGAAAATGAATAAAATGGAAAGACAAGGCATTGCCTTTTCATTGCAGGCATTCTTTCTTAATTTTGTGAAGAACTGGCAATACTAAGCTTTTAGATCCAAATAGAATAAAGCTAAAAGGAAATATTAACCTCCCTACAATAGCACACTGGCAGACCAGGCTTTTGTCTATGCAGGAAAATTAAGTCAGTTTGTAGCTTGCATTTCTGAGCCCATGTTTGAAAGGGAAGAAAATATTATTACTTGTCTTTGATAGAAAGCAAGCTTTGGTGAGAGGAAGTGATGCTGTAGGGAAAGAGATGAACATCTGGAGTCTGTTGATGAGATATTATCTGGGAAGGCTTTAGCCTGTGGCTCAGCCCTGCCAGACTACTGCTCATTTCCCCAAAATTCATATATATATAATATATATATATATGTAGATCCTGACTGAGAACCTGAGAAAGGGATCTGCCCAGAGGGATGGTGATATGTTTTTCCCACCAGATAATTTGGTGGGGTCCTGCAGGACTACCAAATCATCAAGAGACTGTTTTTGCTCAAAATGGTGACAGACCCTCAGAAGTTTTCTTCAGAGAGGTGCCAGAGACCTGGAGAAACTCTAATTTCATCCTGCATTCAGACAAGGAACACTACTGGATTTTTATTTTCACATGAAGCATGCCTGGGTGTCCTATGGCACTGGCCTGGGCACAAATAAATTAAGTGAGAATTTAGCATATTTGTAAAATAATGAAAAATTTGGGGGCATTCTATAGATTTAAGAGGCAGAATTAGGTTAGAGTCAGTGCTCAGAAAGAGCTGTGAAGGGCTGTGATATGCTCCCAGACTGAAAATTCCTTAAATCTCATTACAAGTTCTCAGGAGCAGGAATCTATTTTCCTATTTATTTTACTGTATGTATATTGATAGGAGTGAATGAGCACAGATTATTATCTCTATCTTAATTTGGAATTTAATTTAAGTTGATTAAATAGTTTTCTATTTTGAAGCAGGAATATATTTTTATAATGTTTGATTGCATAACTGGCAAAAAGATCTATTGCAACTTATTGATTCACTTTGGATACAAATATAATATAAGCTACAATTCGTGGGCAATAATGGCTATAAAATTGGTATTTGGATTTACAAATGTAGCAGCACATAACCTAGAAAATAGAAAAGTTTAATTCAAAGACCTATTTTGTTCTTCAGGGCTTCCTTTTGAGCACTAAGAGAGAGACTGTTCTCTCTTTCACCTAAATATTCTCTTCAGAGCACTCACACAGACATTGGCAGCACTGTTTGACACAAAATGCATTACTGTCAACTTGGCCTTCAGGGTGTGCAGATAGACATATTGTAGGAATATATAAAGTGGAAATAAAGTAGACTCATTTAACACTATTTTGCTTAAACTTATTAAACTTTTTCTCATTCAAAAGCAGTGGCTTAAAAAATTAAAAGCAAAAATGTAAAAAATTAATGTTTTTAACCCCAAATCCCCATTATTAGGATAAAATAGAATATCACAAGTCCATTTCTACATTAGATTATTTTCACTTGGGAATTAATCTCTTGCTTTAGCAAAATTATAAAAATTTATGTGTTAAAATTTAAGATCTTAAAACTTTTCAGGTAACTGAATTTTGCCACTTGCCTAGGAATCTAACAAAGGAAATGTGCTCCTTTTTTGATTTACAGAAAATATAATAGATAAAGTCTTTCATAATTTTACTTATTGGACATGTATTTGTGGAATCAATCATGTGTGGTCCTTGGAACTCTAAAAGTTTGCTACAAATTATTTCAGAATGAATATAGAATCATGGAAACATAGAACTGTTTGAGTTGGAAAGGACTTTGAAGATCATCCAGTTCCAACCCCCTGCCATGGGTGGGGCACCTTCCACTATCCCAGGTTGCTCCAAGCCCCATCCAACCTGGCCTTGGACACTTCCAGGGGCATCTGTATCTTCTCTGGCCAACCTGTGCCAGGGCCTCACCACCCTCACAGAACCTCAGTTTTCCTGTGACAAACGTGGCTGGCACAGTGTAATAAACTCTGCATATTAATAAAGAAAAGGAAGAAAAAGTAAAAACAAACAAACAAACAAACAAACAAAAAATCAAACCAAAAAAACCCAAAAAACCAAAACAAACAAAAAAATAACATTCTGGATGAATGATGAGTCCTTCACCTGCAACTGGACTTGACATAGTCATTGTTTTTCCCCCTCATACATCAGGTGATATTTGACATAATAAATTAGGATGTAAGTATTGGGGAAAAAAAAATAAAGAAAAAAAGCTATCACATTTCTGAGATCCCTCATGTAAGTTGGTTTCTTTCTCACACCATCTTGCCATTTTTTAATGTAGTGAAATTACTGATACAGATCCTCTTCTGGATCGTTTGTCTCAGTGGTTTTGGCAAGACTTGCATTGTGCATAGGGGAGAACAAAGCTGACTTCTGCTGTGGAAAAGCAAGAGTGTGGTCACTAGGAGGTTACTGTCCTAAAGTTTGCTGGGACTGCTAAATACTGATGGTTTTACAGTCCTTTATCCCCAGACTGCTGTCACAGATGAGCAGATCAAGTATATAGCCATTATACCATAGTTCTGCTATTTTCTTTATCAAACACAGCTGTTACTTTGAAGCTTCTTTTGTCCCCTATTTCTCTTTTCTTTTCTTGTCTCTCCTTTTTTGGAGGTTAATAGGCTGTAGCTCATCAGTGATCTTGGGTCAAACCGTTTGGTCATCCCTATCTAGAAGGCATCAAATGAGTGAACTATCTCTTGATACTGGCAACCATAGGTCAATCTGATTTTGTATTAACTTGAAGAAGGTCAAATGGTCTCTAAATTTGATAAATATCCCATTTCTTGAACTTCTGATGGAGAGCATAGACAAGGTGAAAGCTAATACAATTCTGGATTTGTACAGCCACTCAAATAGGTACTACAGCTTAATTTGCACCAGACATAACTTAAACTCAGCTTGTGCTCCAGCAACTAATTCCTGTGTATGCCAATGAAGTTAAAACAAATAACAGTAAACAGTACATTTTATATATTTAGCCTCTCGGTACAAGAACTGTCTCTGAACAGCCTGATACTTGTAAGCTGCACTTCCATTTTAATCTTTCTAAGAGATGATTATCTCAAATTTTGAATTAGGATTTTTTCCTTCTTTTTCCTTGATGGATTAATCATTAAAAAAAGAAAAAAGAAAATCAGAAAAGTTGCTTGAATCTAACAAGGCAGAAAAATTTCATGACAGGTTTATCTCTGTGAGACTCTGATTGAGCACACAAACATTTCTGGCATGAATATAGAAATATGAATATGAAGTTTTTCTGCTTGTGTTTTTCTGACCTGTTTTATGTATATATAGATCAGAGAAAGGATTAAGATATGCTATGGCTGTGTCAGAATTGAAAATAACAACATCACTGAGAAGTGTAGAGAAAAAATAAGGCTGTGAATTGACAAGCACTTAGGAGAACACTGACAGAGGAAAAGGAAACTGAAAACAAGGAAGGAAAAAGAATAAAGACAAAATACTGTGACAGTGGAGTATCTTGAGGTCTGGATCTCAGCTGAAAAGTGGGAAGTTTGTGCCTTCTTGTGTTTTACAGTTAGGATCATCTCACTAGAGATGTGATAGCTCCCTAGGTGTCAACTGAGTCTCTAAAAGTCTTCTTGTGAAGTTTTCTACAGCATTTTTTTTTCCACAAATGTTCCTCTAGTACAATGCTACACCACATAGGTCAGGCTACAGCAACCAGAAAGCTTTGAATTCAGCAACATCAAATATATGTAGCAGAAATGTATTTAGGAGGAATGTTTTAAAAGATCTCTATTTTAATTTTCACACACACACACACACACATATATATATATATATATGCCTTTGGGTTGTAAGAAGAACCCTCATAATATCTTAGGCAATCCTAGTTTATTGGTTTTTTGTTTTTTTTCCACAGCTGATGCATATGAGGGAAATAACTCTGGTTTTCCTTAAAGTGTTGTAACTCAGAGATAATGTCAGTGAAGTGCCTGAAGGTTGCTGTCAGGACAGAACCTTTCATACAAACATTAAAGCTCCTTGGGAAATGAAAATTCCAGGTTGTGAGACATGAAGTTTCATCTGCCAAAGATAAGAGAATGTCAGAAATATTTTGAGGCTATATTGGTAACACATAAGTTTATTTATTATGAATATTGATAATAGTCACTACTAATCTCTCTTTCATTAGTTCATTCTTAATTTGGTTGTTTTAAATGATCTGCTTTTAAAAGGAATGATAGCTTTTTGTTTTTAATGTAACACTCATGCATATACAAAGGCCACTTATAGTGAGATTTAATCTCTGTGGGGCAATTCTAAACCCTGTAGAATTTCAGCTGCTGATAACAGTAGGCTTTGAAAAGTATGAAACTGAATGAAATCAGAAACATGATTATTGTTACTGATTATTACTATCATCTGTGTATGCCCTGTGGCATATGAATACATATTACTATCACAGGAGTTGTAGAAAATAACAGAAATGTTGTGATTATGTCAAACAAAGCTTTTGATGAGAAGGGAACTTAGTGATCCATGTCTGTGTTTTGTGCGGTTTTTTTTAATTGAAAGGTGAATTTACATAAAATGGTGAAGTATGTGATTTCCATCAAAACACCATTTCATATGCTGGTGCTTCTGTTTCATAGAAGGTATCTCCAGTCAGTAGTTCTGGATTTCAGTATCCGACATTACATGCTTCCACCAAAGGGACAGGGTAACCTCTGAGAAATGGAAATGGAAAAAGGGCCATAGCATATCATGGCTGAGAGACCATACCAGGAAGTCTAAAGAACTCTGGTAGAAAATGAGAATAGATACATCAATAGATCAACTCCCATGAAAAAACACAATGGTGTCAAAATAGTTCATACTGTGGGTGGAATAGAACTTTTTTCAGAATAGTTCATACTTTGGGTGGAATAGAACTTTTTTCAGCCATTCATATGAAAACCAAAATATTTAACCAAATGATCTTGTTATAAAAACAATTTTAAAAGTATCTCTCTGTATATACATTAAAATACCCAATACCCAAAATACCCAAGCATTTTGCTTCCTATTATATTCCTCACATTGACTCACATGATTTCGGGTGGAGTTGAACACTCCAGTGTTGAGTGCTGTCTTAAACATGAAATGGCCTGCAATTCACCAAGCATGTATTTTGAAACAAATGGGCAGAATTTGCAACTTAAGAAGAGGGAAATATATTTGGTAATGTAATTTACCAATCTTTTGCTTCTGCTGTTCTCTGTTTATCTGAACTTTTTTTTTTTTTTTGGCTCAGCTGTTCCCTGTAAACACAAGCAGTGGAACTGAATTCTCAGGAGTCTCTCAGTGGAGTCTCTAGGCAGTTGCTTGAAGGATTTAACTGAAAAATTCCAGTTGGCCAATAAATTTCAGGTAACAAGAGAGCTGAATATTTTCAGGAACATGAACATTGTGACAGTTTTAAAACAGATTTTCTAGTCCATAGAACTAATCTGTCTTCTATGGGTATGTCTTTGTTTGGAAAGACAGGTGTCTGTCAGGGAAAGCTGGAATCTTCCTTGGAATGGAGTATGTAAACCCCCTCCCTCTGAAATTATTGTAATTTTGAAATTAAGGGGTTTTCAGTCAATGATATGGGAATAGGAATAACAGTTCTTTACTCAGGATATTAAAAGTAAAAATGTAGTAGTACAAAAAACCAAACCAAACAAAACAAAAAAAGAAAATGACTAAGTCAGAACATGACCTGACACCTTGTTGGTCAGGATGTTGGTAACAGTCCAGTTGAGTCGTCCTGGAGTGACAAATGTGGTTCTGTTGGAGCAGAGATGATCCTGTAAAAAGGTGTAGTTTCCTTCCAGTAGTGACGAGATGGGTCCAGTCTTCTTCCAGGAATCCAGTGAAAACAGGCCGTCCTCAGGTTTTATCCAGATGGGAATGCTTGGCTTCTCCTGCTGGGTGGAGCATCTCACAATGGGATGATGTAATTTTATCAGTCATGCAGTGAGCCTCGATGGCCCATTAACAGCAGATATCCCCCGGAGGGAGGAGGGGTCATGGAAGAGACAAAGAACACTGCCCCACCTGGTTTAACAGCTGGCCCATTAACAGAAGACACCAGCCTCTTCTCCCCAGAGTTATGAGGAATGGGTCACAGAAGAGATAAAAAAAATACCTCCCCAACTGGTTTTAACAGATGGCGATAGAGCACACACTTTATTTGTTACACTTTGCATTGCAACCCAAGACAGGGTATTAAATACAGTAGGAAAAAATAATCAGCTACCACTCTGGAAAGGCTAAAACATTACTTGTATGATTTTGAAATTTCTTTCCATTTCATAGCAATTAAGTCTTGGTAAGTTTGAGCTGACCTGAGACCGACCTGGCAACTCACAAGCTAGAACAATATTTCGAGCAAAGTTAAACCTAGTGTTACAATAAAATAGACAACAAAAGCCCAAAAAGGATCCAGAGCAAAAGACAGGCACAGGAGAGCACTGGTTCATGGGTAGTTCCTTGACTTTTGAGGCTTTCTCTTTGAACTTTTTCAAAAAACAAGAGAAAAGCCAAGCCAGACAGGATGGAAAAAGAGAAAAAAATTCCCAAAAAACTTATAAAACAACAACTGTAAGAACACTCAGCAATAAATAATACTTAGCTTTTTGATATTGAGTTTTCTTCCAGTTGATCAAACATAATGTTTCTTTTCAGAATCACAGCATTACAGAATAAGTAAGGTTGAAAGAGCTGGTGATCCTTCTGGTTCCAGCTGCAGTTTCCTCCTGCTGAAACTACACTCCCCTCATGAAACGAATGGCCTGAAATCCAAAAGTGCTAGAAGCTCCACCCTTTTTCTCTGTAATCACGTTGCCATCCTAGAGCTCATTGCACAGGATTGTGACCAGACAGTTCTTGAATAACTCCAGTGAAGGAACCTCCACACCCTCCCTGGGCAATCTGTTCCAGTGTGTGGTTATGCACACAATAAAATTCTTCCTCATACTCAGGTGGAACTTCTGTGCATCAGGTTTTGCCCATTGCTTCTTGTCCTATTGCTGGGCACCACCAAGAAGAACCTGGATCAATCCTCTTGACACCCTCCCTTCAGAGTCACTCAGGTTGTGCTGAGGAACCCTCTAAGCCATCTCTTCTCGAGTGAACAGGGCCAAACCTTTCTGCCTTTCCTTGTAAGGGAAACGCTCCAGACCTTTCACCATTTTCATTGCCCTCACTGGGCTCACTCCAGGTGCTCTGTGTCCCCTTTGTGCTGAGGAGCCAAGAACTGAACACAGCACTCCTGGTGTGTCCCACCAGGGCTGAGGGGCAGGATCACCCTCCTGACCTCCTGGCAATGCTCTTCCCAATGCACACCAAGATACTTTTGGCCTTCCTGGCCACCAGGGCACTGCTGGGTCATGGGCAGCTTGTTGCCCACCAGACCCTTATTCTTCTCCACAGAGCTATTTTCCAGCAGGTCGAGCCCCAGCCTGAGCTGGTGCATTTTGGGTTATTCTTTCCCAGGTGCAGGACCCTGCATTTTCCCCTGTTGAACTACAGAAAGTTCTCCTTTGCCCATCCCTCCATCCTGTCAAGTCCTTCTGGAGGGCTCTCTGGGGCATGGGCCACTCCTCCCAGCCTTGTGTCATCAGTGCACGTGCTGAGCAGGTGAAGCACAGCGTGCCATGGTGACCATGGTGAACGTGCACTGTGATACCTGCATGTGCAGTGCACATTTGCAGCATGGTACCTGATATTTCCTACTAAGTACAAAAGTTAATTTTTCATAAGTGTTTTAATGAATCGCTTTCGTGGGAATTAGCAACATGATATAAGTACATGTTTAAATCTACTCTTGTTAATCAAAGCACTTAACTCTACATACACCTGTACCACAAGCAAATTTTAAGCAAATTAAGCAGGATTTATGCAAATTAACATCACCAGGGTCCAGAACTACCAATCAAGCACCTGTGGTGAGGCAGTGTAATATGCCTCAGATGGGACCTTGACCTAACATGAGTATATATCTCCTGACACCTGAGATAGCTTGTTTAGTAGTAACTCTGATATCTTTCCATAAACCATCATTATATCAAGAAAATTTTTACTAAATCCTTCACTTGGTCTGTTCCTTAAATACAACTGGAATTGCATTAGCACTTTCTGAAATTATTCATTCCCAGGTCAAACCAAGTACCAAGATTCTTTAAATTCACTCACCTGAATTTGGGAAATCAATGTGTAGGGTGCAATTATTGCATCAGATCCAATCTCAGTTAATTTTGCTGAGGGGAAAAAAAAAGTGTAAGCTAAATTAAAACTTTATGTGGTATTAATTGCTTTTAGAGTCCTGGAAGGTCATAGCAAGGGAACATGTTTTGCTTTTGATTGCTAGTGTTTTAATTTATGCTGCAATGTAAACAATGCATTGTCTACACTGCAACACAAGCCAGGCAGCATTGAGAATGCCTTTTGTTGGGAATACCAATGGTTATGTTGAGTTACCCTGCTACTTACACTCTGCAGTGTGTCTCTAGGATAAATTTTCCTAATCGTTAAAATAACACTTCTTACTGCTAGTCTGAGCTTTGCTGAATCCCACCTTCTGTTCTTGCTTTGTCTGCTCTATTGAAAGCCTTGCAGTACTACTGCTTTAGCCATTTCTCAATTTTTTTATGAGGTAAGATTCAAAAGAAGACATCTGGACCAATAACAGTTTTACAAAGTCATTCAGCCAGACCTTGTTAATGTATGCAAAGTCAGGAACCTCATCAACAATCACACTATGGATGGCAGTAACCTTTTTAGGCATTGACTTAACAATTTAATAGCATGAATCAACATGTTGAGTCTCTGTCAATCAACAACATGTGCACTGAATAGGAGATGCCAGGTAAGTCTACTGATGTTGGCTTTAAATATGTCACAGTTTGCTCAGGACCTAACTCTCTCTGTTGTGGATCTATTTCCCACTCTTTGTTTATAAAGAGCAACATGCTCCCACCTGGAAGGGAATAAAGCAGTAGTTTCACCAAATTCTCATGACCTCATCCACAGAATGGATTCAAAGGCTTCAATGGATTTTTGATTACAGCTTATTTGCAGTAGGTGCAAATGCCTGTGCTGAATGGTTGCTACAGTGTCTAAGACAGGTTTGTTCTTTTCTGTTATGGTTTAAACCATTGCAAGGTAAAACGAGATATCTTTTGTGAAAGATTTGGCTATGCTGGAATGTTTTTTTCTCTTTTCTCTGGGCCTATGAAAGACAAAAGCACCAAATTTTCCTTGTCTTTACAAGGCAACATGTATATTACAGCACACCACCATTTTAACATAAAAAAAAAATTAAGCAGAGTCGTCAGTTACTCTGATAGAATCTAAGAATTATGTTCACTGCCTGAAGTGAACAAAACACAACAAAATGGACAATAAATTAAAATCACCCAGTCACAACTGTGTTCTCTCTTTCACTCTAGTTTTACAGACAGTCTTGTAAAATGTTCTGCTACATGACTTTAGCAAATAAATCTAAACAGTGGTTTGTAATTTTTGGAACCCATAATGTGAAGCCACACTTAAATTAGCTGTCACTTGAAATTTCAAGCAGCAGTAATGGGTTTATTCAAGATGCAGAGGGAGGGGAGAAGGTAGCTAGAGTTGCTGTGATATAGACTTCTGATTAATAATACTTTTAATGCCTGCTGCAATCACTCACCTTCATAGAGAGAGTGATGTGAGAGACTTCATTCTGAAACACTTGTTAGGTATTACAGAACTTATTTAGTAGTAGATCTGCTCTTGAAAATCTATGAAGGACAAATTTAATTCAGACACATAAGGTCTGTTCTTTAATTCTCTGATTCATCCTTCTTCGTATCTGATGACATGGATATTATTTCGATATTATTATTAGAAATTACACAAACTTTCAGGATTTTATAAAATACATACCGAGTAGTTCTGAGGAGATCTCTGAGAAAAAGAAAAAATTCTGATTTTAACTCATTATTCATTAGTTTGCTACACTTAAAAATAATAGAATTATTATGTATAACTTGAGAATAAAACTGAAAACTGGCTTTTTTTTTTTAAAGACTCATTTATTTTCACATTTTCTTTTCAAATCAGATGTTTTAATCTCCTAGAATTAAGAGTGAGATATATTTTAGCCTTAAAATGAGCTTTAGAGAAAAGAGTCATTAACTTGTTTTAAAATAACAGTAACAAGGACCTGACATCCAGACTACTTTAGAGCCTTCCCAGCAAAGCTAGCCTATGAAAACCTGTTAGAACCACCCACACAATGTGAATGAACCAACACCCAGGTATGCTGCAGCTCCTCTCAGACAGAGAAGTTGGATTTGGATTGTAGCCATTGATAAAGGACACTAATTGAGTTTCAGTGCATCCTTTTAGTGTAATCTCTTAATGCTGTCAGGAATTTCTTGGAGTCTGATAAAGGGGAAAGTCCTGCACCCCAGAATCACAGAATCATCTACGCTGGGAAAGACCTCCAAGATCATCAAGTCCAACCATTGACTGACCATGACTTCTCAACTAGACCATGGCACTAAGCGCAATATCCAGTCATTTCTGGATCTCCTCTGGAGATGGTGACTCCATCATTCCCCTCGGAAGCCCATTCAAATGTTTAATAACACTTTCAGTGAAAAATTTCCTCTGTATGTCCAACCTGAACCTCCCTTAGAGCAGCTTGTGACCATGTGCTCTTGTCCTGTCACTAGTTGCCTGGGAGGAGAAACCGACCCTCATCTCCTACATGTTCCTTTCAGGGAGTTATAGAGAGTGATAAAGCCACCTCAGAGCCTCCTTTCTTCCAGGTTAAACAGCCCCAGCTCCCTCAGCAGCTATGACTTGGCCTCTAGATCCTCCACCAGCTCTGTTGTCCTCCTCTGAACACCCTCCAGCACCTCAATGTCTCTCTTGTAATGAGAGGCCCAGAACTGGACACAGGACGCGAGGTGTGGCTGCGCCTGTGCTGAATACAGAGGCTTCCATGGATGAACATTTGTATGCACCAAGAAAGACTGGAAAAGTGTCTTTGTAGGAAGATGGCTTTGCAGGAGAGACCACAGGGTCCTGGGGGATGAGAAGCTGCCTCAGAGCCAGCAGTGTGCTCCTGTGGCAAAGGTGGCCAGCAGTGACATGGGCTGCATTAAGGGAGCATCACCAGCATGTCTGAGGAGGCAATTGCTATTCTGTACTCAACACTGGTGAGGAGTGCTGCCTCTGTTTCTACAAGAGGGAGATGGACATACTGGAACAAGTGCAGAGCAGGACCATGGAAATGATTAAGGGACTGGAACACCTGAGGTGCAAGGAGAGCTGAGAGGGATGTGGCTGTAAACCTGGAACAGAGAAATCTAAGGGGGATCTCATCAATGTGTGTAAATACCNCGGGGTTAATCTCAAAAAGGATAACTCCGACAATGAGCAAAGTAAAGCATGTAGAGCCAGACTTTTCTTAGTGGTGCCTAAATAAAATACAAGAGACAATGGGGCACGAAATGAAATAATCTTTGTTTTAACATAAGAAAAATATTTTTTTTTTTTACTGTGCAGGTGGTTGAGCATGCAAATAGTTTCTCAGAGATGTTGTGGAGCCTTCATCCCTGAAGACATTAAAAATGAGCACTGACCACACCTTCAGTGTGTGTATCTGCCTACTGAGAGATCAGACTCTTCCACTCAGCATGAGAGCTGGGAAGAATAGCAGCCACAAAAGGAAAGGAAGAACCTGTTATGTATGTCCCATTATAAAAGATCGCACTATTCTTAAAAGAAAATTCAGTCACATTGAAAAGTGAATCTTTTGGACTGAATGAGACCATGCTTGAAGGAAGAGGAGGAAAACAGAAGAGTCTGAATTTGGTATTCATCTAGTGAAGGAATAGCATATGACACCAGAGTTAAGAGATAAATAGTGTTTTGGAGAAATAAGAATGACTCATACCTAGAAAGCAATAGTACATAAAATATTTTGCAATCAGAACGTAGGCTAGAAGACCTGCTTAAAAGATTTACTTGGAGCAACAATGGCATTTTTAAAAATCAAAGCCTGCTTACAGGTAATTCAAAAACAGAAAAGGAGGCCAAATTTATCAAATCAATTGTTTGCTGCAAATAGTTCTCCCAGTTCTTTCGTCTGTACCTAATTGGCTATCAATAATGCATGGAAATGCTGAGACACTAAAGAATCATGTAACAGGCATTCCATTATGTAATTAAGGATCATTAACTATATTAATGACTTTTCTAATCCTTATATTGTTAACCAATGAATAATGCCTTATGTCACGAATATACTTTCAAACTTCTCTGCACCAGTGAAAAAGATACATCTTGCTTATCTAACTTCTGCAGGTAATTCACACAAGAGATTTGGTCTGAATAAATCTTGAGGAAGCTCAAACAAAAAGCAGATGACTAGATCACACTGCACTAGGGGATTAAGAAAAATAAAGATTGGCAAACCTAATATTTCTAGATAGTGACTAGAAAGCTTTTAGTGGCTCAAGGGGAAAAAAATGTAGCTATATATGTGTATGGGCAGAATACATATGAGATGATAAACCTGCTGCAGGAGAACTGTAGGACTGCCAATATGAAAATTGCAGATTTTAGCATCTGCCATGTGAAAGTGCTGGTCACATGAGTTAAATCTGTCAAAGGCTCACAAAACTTGTGTCGTTTGCTATATATATTCTATCAAGAATATCTAGGGAAGTTATGATGCTTTATCCTGGAAATGTTCAAGGTCACGTTGGAAGGGCCTTTGAGTGACCTGGTCTAGTGGGAGGCATCCCTGCCCATGGCAGGGGAGTTGGAACAAGGTGATATTTAAGGTCCCCTTCAACCTGTTGACTATGGAACTTTTTCTGAAGAGGACTGGGTCTTAAGAAGCACAGTCACCTGAATTCATGGGATGTAACCTTAGGTTGTGTGTTGAATCCAAAGGTTCAATCTTTCAGCTCTGCAAAGAAGAAATTAATTAACACAGAAATGGGAAAATATAATTAATATTCTTTGTGTAATAATTAAAATTATTCCATTTATGCTCAAGTTATTAATGAAGGAAGATAAATATTTCTGTTTTATAGACTGAGATTAAGAGACCAGTGAGCTGAAACATTTTGTCAGTAGTCAATAGGGTGGACCAGGAAGAAAAAAACATAACAACTAAATCCCAAAACCTATACCAAATTTGCAACTTTGTAATTATTTTTGCCTAATTAGGTTTTGTTTGTAGACCTAAACAAATAAATACATAGATAATGTTACAACTAAACTTTTGCAATGTGCTTATCAAGCATATTTCAAAAGGTATTTTTTCCTTAATGATTACCTTATCAATAGGATGGTGAGCATGAGATTTTCTACTTTTTTCCTTTTTTTTTTAAGAAAAAAAGGGTAATTTTATCATCTCCTTCAGCCATTGCCCTGTGTTTTTTGTTTATCAGGTTCTGTATTTTCTCAGTGACTGAACTTACAATCCTTTTGTCTGAGACAAGAGGTTTCACTAAACTTGTGTTCTGCTCGTATAAAAGTATGGTGGATCTGGGTTGGTTTTTTCAGCTTTCAGTCCAGTGCTCCAAAGCAGTATCAATGTTCCAGAGTTACTTTTCATTGTTTACAGCTTGTGTGTAACCAATGGATCACCCAGAGTTACATGTTAGCTCTGTGAGTCTCATTTCTTTCTTACAAATTGCTCAGATACTGCAAATGTTTCTTAAAACTTATGATTGTGGCAATGAGAAAATCATGCAAAGATGTTGTTATATTTCAGAAAAGTGGTTAAATATGTGCTTAGTGCTACAAACATGCATAGCTCCCCTTGGCTGTACCCTTACATGTGTCTGGGTTGACACATTTTTATTATTTTTCTTTAACAGTGGCAATTTCACAGGAGACCTTGTTTATTTTTAAATGTGAATCAAATATCTAACTCCTACAGTCCATCTGAAAAGAAGCTCTCCAGTCCATACATTGCAAATACAACAATTTGTATGATTTATTGAAAAATATTCATAATGAAGTGAGTTAGTTGATCCTGTTCAAAAAACATTTCTGAATATATCATTTTGGACCTTTCAAATCAAGCACAAGAAGAGTTTTTTTATTTCAAGTACTTCTGTGAGTCTCTGAACTCTTTTTTGGTGGTGGTGGTGGTGGTGTTGTTTTCCAGATGTGGAGGAGCAGATTGTACATTTCCTACCATCAGGAATCTGCTTATAGTTCTCTTCAACATTAAAAGTATTTTCTCCTCTAACTTAAGTAAATGGTTATGATAACAAAAATATATCTTTCTATATATTGCAATTAAAGCAATATTGCAGAGGTGCTTCTATTTTCTCTAATCACTTACTGTAGGTTTCTCTGACCCGGAGAAAAGTGAATCTGCCTTAAAACATGTTTTGTACTGGAACAACCTGCATTTGGGCTTTCAGTTTCTTTTCTTTAACACTGTATTTAGCTTAACAATATTTTTAGTCCTCTGAGAGCAACGTCATCTTGTGTCTGAACAAATTAATAATATTCTAACAACAGTGTGAGTATCCACCCAAGGGGTGTGGGAAAGGCAAGGTTCATTTGGACATTATGAGGATAAGAAATTCAAAGACACTGCCAGTTAAGGAAGAACTTTAATTCTGAACCTGGGTTATAGTGAAACACTCTAGGGGTAGGACACAAAAAACAAGGTGGCTGTTTTGTCTAAAATTTCCTTGAAAGCAAGATCTCCAACACAGTTTTTGGTGCCACTAACCCTTTGAGCATGAAAAACTTGAAGAATGAGACAAGTTTTAATACCAGTTTTCAAATGGACTTGACTGAGTTTATTTCCAATATAGCTGGAGGCTGAATCATTCTTTCACTGGCTACTTTAATAAAAGACAAGACATTTTAAACTGGCATGATCTGATTTTTCCTGAGTTCATTACCACCAGATCTTTGATACCAGAAAGCAAGTAACCCTTCAGAAAGGAGTGGAGAGATACAGAGTTATAAACATAGGGTCCTCTTAAAGCAGGGGCCAAAGATCAGAAATATCTTACAGGCTTGGGAAATAAGTGCTCATAAAAAGCCATAGCTGCTTTTGATGAAATTACTGAAAGTTGGTGCACAGATGAACAAGAAGACACATTTTCCCTTAATGATGTCCCTAGATTCTTAAGTTAAGTCTAGCAGGTAGCAAGATTTATCCTTAGTTTCAAAAGATATCTCATATCCAGGTGCTGCAACACATTTTTTAAAGCCCTGGAAACAAGAATTTAAAAATTCAACATCAAAAAAGCATCTGTAAATCCTCCACAAACATCTCATTCTCAAATATAGTACAGGAGTGTTCACCTAAAGCAGAGCCTAGTTTTTCATGTGTAGTTCAGTGTGCTTGAAAGTGTGTTACAACCTGGAAGGATCTCAAAGGTCTAACATCTACATCAGCTGGATTACTTTTGGACTTGGAAAATGGGAGATGGCAATTATTCCTAAAGAAACATCTCTGCTTGAAGAGATCCATAGAAAAATGCATACTGAATTCTTTCAAAATTGGCAGCTGGTTGATTCGTTGAGAAAGACCCTGAGGGCTGAAGTTTCTCCCTAAGTACTTTTTACTTTTATCTTAGTAGTCCTTATTGACAGAAATTTTTCTATGTGTATTTTCAATTACAGCTAAAGAAAACCAGAAAAATAGTATTGTAATGTTCTTGCTGCAAGAATGTGAAAGTGACAGAGCTGAGCCCATCCATGTATTTTGGCTTAAAAGTTAAGTACAAAAGAATTAGATTCATTTACCTAAACTGCTGAAATGATTTCCAGGGTAATTTTAGAGTCCCTCAAGTACTCAGTTTGACCTTTAGAAGAACGTAGGTTTATCTACAGTAGTGTGTCATATCTGCCATAAAAAGGGTAAATATATTTGACAGCTTAAAGTATCTCAAATATCTGTGTTTGGGCAAATTACCCCATCCTTCTCCTGAAAGATAGTCAGCTAAGTTTGCCTATGTTTGTTTAAGATTTCTGATATGCTGAACAAATTTATTTTCCATAGCCATATGCAACAAATGTTTTCCTGAAGCACTGACCTTATCAGGTCTGTGGTGATGCAATTCCTTTTCAGCCATGCTATAAATCTGGTGGGTTGCACAGTATTCAAAGCATTGTGTGCAAACTGCCCAGCTGGCATGTTCATGCCCAGTTGGTTTTTGCATTCCTTGAAGGGATTTACCTCACTGTACAAAAGTGACATACTGCATATGCTTGTATTTCTGTCTGGAGATTTTGGGCCTGGGAGACCAGAAGATGGATCTTACTGGTAATAACAGAAGGAAGAAAAACTTTCAGTGTCTTGGCTTTATCCAAGGCCTTGACCACTCAGCATGTCCTTTGCTCCACTGAGCAGTGGGGAGCCCTGTACTCACACTCTCCTTAGTTGTATTTTGCTGAAGACATAATTGTAGAAACGATTTTTCATGCTCCTGGAATCCCTATCTGGATTAATTTCAAGCTGAACTTGAGCTCTTCTAACTCCATCCATGCATGCTTGAGAAATGGCTCTGTACTTCCGGGCAACCTTCCTCTGTTCCTGCTTCTGTACAACACCACCACAGGTGTTTATTTCAGGTCAGAGTTACCTGTTCATCTAAACAGCCTTCTGCTTTGGCCTGGCCTTTCTAATGTGCACACCTTTATCTCACAGAACCACAGAATGGGTCAGGCTGGAAGGGACCACACTGGGTCCTCTGGTCCAACCTCTCTGCTCAAGCAGGGTCATCCCAGAGCACAGGGCAGAGGATTGTGCTCAGAGAGGGAGACTCCACAACCTCTGCATGATCTGCTCCAGTGCCTGATCACCTGCACAGAAAAGAAAGTGGAAAATGTAACCTATTCTGCCTACTCATTAACTAGATTTATCAAAAATATAACACATGAAGCCAGTACAGACTGGTAGTGTGGATTTATATTCAAATAATCAAGAACTAACGCCTTTATTTGATACTTATAATTCTTCTATTCACATAGTTAAAATTAATACTACAAAGTTTCTGTCAAAATAAAGCTACTTTTAGAATTTTTTTGTCCTTTTTTTCTACAATGAGAAAGGGTATTTTTTGTAAAGAGACTGCAGTGGAATAATTAGTGCCTCCTTACCTTGTGTATTGCTCTCTCTATGCAGGAGTTACACACAATTTAAAACATCAATAAGAAGTAAATTCTTGCAAATTACTATTCTTTCCTCAGTATCCAATAATTTGCTAGAACCAATAACAATGGTGTCAGAATGTAACCTTGTATCAGTACTGTTCTGTAGTGAACCCATTAATTGCTTGCACAATGCTAATCCTTTAAGAATACTCAACAAGCCCATGCTAGCTCCTTGAGCTTTTTTCTTACCTCTGTTTATAGACCTGAGTGTTCTATTTCTCTTGGTGTTAATGCTCCTGAACATCAAGAAAAAAGAGAAAGAAAAGAAAAGCAAATGTAGCCAACTAAAAGCTTGAGCTAAGTGAGCTATTATCGCTGCTTTGATATAAAATTGACTACTTTGTTGATAAAAGAAAAATATATGATGAAATCCACTTTCAGTGCTACTGCCTTACAGTTTAAATCAGTGAAATGAGTACTCCAGAATTTGGGGCAAATGCACATATGTGCATTTTTCTGAGCCTTTGGTTGATAAATCCTTAGTACACTTCTTCTTCCAAGACTAAGCAAACTTTATTCTTGGAGACGAACCGATTTCTCAGATCCAGGAATATACGTGGCCTGCTCAAAAGTAGGTAGGAGGAAGAATTAGCAACTACACATCTTTTCTTTCCAAGTAAATGTACTAACCACAGACCCAGAAACAGCATCTCCCTCTACTGCTCTGAGCCATGAAGGAGCTCTGAGATGTCTTCAGTGGTTTCACATTTGCTGAGAGCTGTGCACACGCACTCAGCTGCTGTGGAGCTGCCAGTATGCAGTAGCATGTTACCCTGCAGTAACTCATTTGTGTTTTGAAGCCAAGAGTCAACAGACTTAAATCAAGCTGTTCTGCCTGTAAATTGGGAATCCCACCTGCAGAATGTGACACCCTCAGCTGGTGATGTGTAGCCCACTGCTCAGGGAGAGGTGAAGTGTTCTGCCAGATTAGCTGTGATTTGTTACCTTCTTTACTGTTGTCCCATGCTCATTTCACAGCAAAAATATGGTCTGGAAGAATGAAGAGAATGGGAAGGTGTTTCCTTCTTCCAATCACATCATAACAAACTTTTCCACAGCATGGTCATATTGTGGACAGAGTTTTTTGGTTTAAAGAAGTGGCATTTAAGAAAGGAGAATGAAATAGAGATTGAGAAATAGAATTAAAAAAAAAAAGCTTTAGGTTGAAAAGGGCCTTAAAATCATCCAGTTCCCAGCTCCCTTGTAATGGGCAGGGACACATTTCATTAGACCAGATTGCCCAAAGCCCCATCCAACCTGGCCTTCCAGGAATAGGACACCCACAGCTTCTCTGGGCAACATTCCATTAATGATGTATTTTCTCTTTTTCCTGGTTCTGGCCAGGACAGGGAGGATGAGTGTCAGAATCCTGGTGTTATTAAATACCACCTCACACCATGCAGAGGGGGGATGGAGGGATGGGTTTTCCCCATGGCTCAAGATGCTGCTTTTTTCAGTAAAAACACACTGGAGAATACTGTTCCAAAAAGCAACACTCTCATAGAAGCATTTGGCTGGTGAGGTGAAGTTCTGAGGAAATTATTGTAATTGTGTGAGTGTACAGGTCTCTTCAGCCCCTCAGCAAAGAGAGTACCACACCCTACTAGTCCCAAAGGAAAAGTGGTTATCTCTCTATCACAGAGGTTTGTATTCCTTTGGAATAACTTTCACATTCTTGACTGACAAATAATGTTTTCCTTATGTGGGAAAAGGTGGTAAGTGAGGAAGAATGCCATAGTGAATGGAGAGGTCTAGGTAAGAATGGTTCTGCTTTTTAAGATGTGTGTTGTTGTCATGGAACAAGTGGATTTTATTTTGTAATTGAAAGTAGTGATAGAAGTAGAACTTGACACTTAAAAAATCAGAACTTCACAGGACAAAATACAATTGCTAAACACACAGAATTAAAGGTACTTCATGACTGAATTTGTAAGCCTTGCCAAAATTTCTTCCAAATTCAGATCTAGTGCTAAGGGTTTGGGTTTTTATGTTAATGATATTCTATGAACTGTAAAAGCACTTACAAGTGCAGCAGCTGACTGCATTGTCAGACCCCAGCAATGCTTCCACCAAACCTTGAAAATCTGTATTGACAGAAGCCTACTAAGTTAAAAAAAATCTTCTCAAATACACATTTGTATGCCATTACATGCAGTCAGCAAGCAGTACAGGGATTTTCACAGCAGAATATGTGGGGGTTTCATGAACAGCAGCCTGATGATGAGTCAGAAACGTGGCCTTGCAGCAGGGAAGGCCAATTGTCTATGGGGATGTAATGCAAGGGGGCACTCATCAGTTTGGGAAGTTCTTTTCCCTCTCTCTTTGGCACCTGGGAAGTGTCTGCAGTGCTGTGCCCAGTTTTGGTCTCCCCAGTACAAGAAAGACCCTGGCATTCTGGAGTGAGTCCAGAAGGGACACCAGGTAGATTAGGGGGCTGGAGCACATTATGGGTGAATGATGGAAATCTGGGAGAGGCATTTTTTCAATATGAAGGTGATCACAGTTTTCCCAGAGAAGCATCTCAGTCCTTGGAGACATTAAACAACTAATTTTATAAGGCTGTAAAAAATCTGATATAACTGGTCCCACTTTGAGCTGGGGAATAGACTAAAAAGGGCTTTTTAAAATTTAAATTGTTCTTTGAGTCTCTTTATCCATATTGTTACAATTAGGAGGGGCCCTGAATTTGAAAAAATACATTCCATGAATGTGGTAATACATGGTTTTGAAACCTTTTCCAGGAAAAAGTGTAGCAAAGCAGATAAGCATAAGTTCTTCCTCAACAGGAGAGTGAAGAGAACACAAGACAATAGACCATATGCAAAAAAGGAAACCTATAATCTATAATACCCATGCATGAATTAGTAACAATTCTTAACATGGTTTATGCTACCTGCCAACTGAGATTTACAGCAGAATGTGAAGGAATAAACAGCACAATCTTTTTAAAAGTGGCTGAATCACTAGCAAAGAAATCCATACATTTTTAAAGGAGTTTGAATAGTGAGATACTAGATTTGCTCAAATGCACAGGAGTGTACAGACACAGATACTTCCATGAGAAGACTACCAGTGTTGACAGAGTCAGTAGGAAACAGAAAGTGTCATCCAATGCAATACTTTTTGAGGTCACTGATCATTCACAAGCCCTGAGAACAAAGTCACAAGCTATTCACTTAGCGAATAAAAATGAACTCAACCACGTACAAGAGTAAAATTCTGAAATTCAGCCATTCTGTGTGATGAAATGAAATTAATCATCACCAGCTGCTACTGGATACCAAACTTGGATGGCTCTCCATGGAAGAGTGCTCTGGAGTCTGACCTTCATGAAAAAGTTCAAGTGCTCTTGATAGATAAATCAGTCCTGTTGACCACCTCTGTGACAAACAATTTCTTGCACATCTGGTTTCCTCAAGATTTTCAACAAGCTGTCCTCTTTCCACTTGTTATTCTGGAAAGCAAGGCAAAAATATAATGCCAACTACAAGGCAGAGGGATTTTGGGGCAAAACAGATTGGTTTTCAGAAATAAATGTTCTTTGGGAAGCACAGAGTTTACGAGGTTTCTGCTTTCAGTTTTAGTCTCAGAGATCAGGGTCCCTACCTTCAGAGATGCCAAAAGGAAAGATGTTGCCATCTATTCATATGCACTAAAAAGGAAGTTTGGGTTTTGTTTTGCTTGTTTGTTTTGTTGTCTTCTTATAAATGGATGGAATGCTTATACATACAGTTGGATGTGAAATCTGTTCTTTTCCAAAGCTGTGCCATCACATAATTTGTAGGTAAATCTCCTCAATAACTGTAGTCTTCTAATGTCATATCTTAGCAGTGAGGTCTGGATGACTTTGAGGGAAGAGTTTATTGAAATATGTACTAAATTACTACTACTTTCATTACTTCTTATCTCACCATGCCCTGAGCACTGCTGACTCTTTAGCAGAGAAATCGAAGCACAGGAATTGGTTTGTAAGTGTCAGTGTTTTGCCATTATGCCTTAGAGCTGTCAAGAGAGGCAGGCACAAGCCTCTCAAAAATAAGCTAGGCATGACTGCAAATTTTCCTCATTTTTAATAGGAATAGCACATTTCACCATTTTAACCTGTTCCTTTTTGGCACGATTTATTCATTTTTAGATGAGATTTTATGTCTTTTTCTCTGTGGAAGCTCACAATTATTAGATCACCAATGAGACAGTGCTAAGAGTTTTCAAAAGTGAAGGTTAGTAACAGAAACAGAGACTCTGTAGAAGACCACAAAAATTTAATCAGAACTATTGATTCTGCCCAGGAATGGGGCTGAGCTGTCTCAGTTTCACAATTCAACCGAGAGTCCTGACTATGAGTTCGTGACACCACTTCCCTTTTTGTCACATATGGTTTCATACCAGGCAACTTTGAACCTGTGTCAGAGATGATACTTTCAGCACTGTGAAATCCAGAAAACTAAGATCATATTCAAGATTTTGAAACTGGAGTTTTTCAACCACTGAAATTTTGTGAATCTTTGCTAATTTCAGAAAACATCTATCAAGAAGAATGAGCGCTTTGTGAACAAAAGCTTTGGTTGTATCAGTTCAAACAGCTATTTGCTAATTCAGCTCTTCACATTTCCACTCTGCAAACATTGGAGAGTTTGCATAGAGAATCAGTAAATTTGGTTGGAGACTTGCAAGTCCTGACTGGACAAAGTCCTAGTTAGCACAGCCTTTTTTCTTTATTGACCTTCCTTGAGGTGTAGCTTGGACCAAACACTGTGTCCTTGGATTACAGACACAGTGATTTTCCAAGTAACTAATTCTTTAAACCCTCTGTGGGATCATCAGGATTTACAGTAATGTGAGTAATATCCTTATGCAGGATGATGTCAAAAGTGAAACCTACTTCTTGTAATTGTTACCACTTACTTAGGAACAAAACACTCCTGAGACTGCCTTTAACCAGGTATTAATGCTTACCATAAAAAAAAAAAACCCAAAAAAACCCCTAAAAAACACCCAGAAAAACCAACTAATGAACCAAAAATAAAGCAAAAAGACCTCAAAACCACAAAAAAAACCAAAACAAAAAAGCATCCCCAAACAAAGAAACAAAAACTCCCACAAAAACAAAAACGAAAAACCCACCAACAAAAACACACACAAAAAAAATCAAACATGATTTGAATTTTCAATTCAGACTTGCAATTTATTTTCTTAAATAAAAAAGGAAAACAAATCAAAACAACAGGAATAATTCATACCAATGAATTGTGAAACATTAAAATCCCATGTTGGCCCTTTTGTAGTATCCCTTCTTAAGGGATTCCATCCTTTACAGAAAGGGGTGACAATATGCCATGTTTGCTGGAAGTTGGCTCCAAGTCCTGGCTGTCAGCTGCCATCAGAGACTGCAGGCAGCCCTTGCTTATAGGCTTGTGTTGAATACCCACTTCCAATAGAAACCATCTTGGAGATACAGTGACAGCAAAGGGTGTGTAATAAAAGAGCCTGTGTCCTCATCTACCTGTGAATCAAATCCTTAGTCTATCAACTATGTGATTTAGTAAAAGGATTTGGCATTGTTAAGTTTATTTTATTTATATTTATTTTTGGTAATATATCTGACTTCCATGTTAATCCTTCCGAGTGAAGGTAATTATTGCCATAAAAGCTATCTATGTCTTTTCTTTAATATATCCTTTATGTTTTTTAATTAAAGTAAAATAGAAATATCTAGCTAAACACTCTGTTTATTTCCATCCACTAGATCAAGAGAGAAAATAGCTTTTCTTTTTTTCCCCATTTTTTTTCAACAAGCTTAATGCTAGGTAACCTATTTTACACAATTTGTACATTTAGCCTCAACAACTGTCATATTTTTCTTAAAAAAATATTTATATAGTCTATGAGTAAGCCTTTGCCAAAACCTTGTTTGTCAAGTGCAGTGAGACTTCTTTTAATGTTAAATGGGTGAAAATAAACCAAAATGAATTTTTCCAGCATGAGAGCTGAAAAAACAAAACTTGGTAAAGTATATATATATATATGAAGGAATATATATATATGTGACAGGAGTTTCCATATTCCATCACCTCAAAGACTGGTTGTGCTTCATGCTGCAGAACTGAAACCATCATCTTGCTTTCTATTAAGAATAAATATTTTATATACAGAATCTATGAAAAAGCCAGTCCATAGGGTTTGCTTGTGTTTTCTTTATGAACATAAAGAAATAGTTTCACAGTCAAATTAAAAAAGCAATACTAATATTAATAACAAAGAAATAAATTTTATGGTTGATCACCTTTAAAATCACTTTTCAGCTAGAAGCAGACTATTGCTCAGTCAGGCTTTCTGTGCACTCAGAATTTTGTGCTGTCCAAATTTTGCCTGGATATTTTGTTCCACATTAACTTTTGGATTATTTTTCATTTGCTAGATTCCCACTTTCCTGGATTAAGATAAAACTGCTTAGCAGGCATAAGAGATTTTCCTCACAGCTGGACTTGAAGTGCTGAGGATAAAAAAAAAGAGACAAAACAGAAAAATCCTCACTCTTAACTAGAAGAGAGCATTTCATGTTTTACATCTTCATGTTAAGTGCTATGTGTTTTAAAATGATAATGAGTTTGAAAGAACAATTATTTTTCCTGTTGTATGCTTAGGTGTACTTTATCAGGAGCACTGCTGCAGGAATTGCTTGTAAATTCACAGAAGACTTTCCTCTGGAGTTGTAAAAAAAGTTATGGAACTCAGATGTCAAGGCTCAGGTGTGTATAATTGTATTATATGGAACATAAAGTTGTGAACCAGAATTACTGTGAGCTCAATAAAATAATGAACAAAATTGTGACTATCTTTTACTTGGTCATGCTTTAGAACTGAAATTTGTTTTCATTACTGAAATAATAATACTCTCATGGTCTTATTTCGCTCTAACAAGAACAGTTTGGAATGATTTATGCTACCTTAAGCAACTATATGTATCCAGTTGTTATTATCTGCCTTTTTGGACAGCAATTTTAATATTGATTTAGAAACAATGATCAATTGGAAAAGAACAAATCTGTTGCAAACATTCCTTTCAAACTTGCAATTTAATGTGGGTGTAACTCTGGAGCTCTGCTGGTCAATGGAGCTGGCATAATTGCAACTCATTTGGAAATATTAGCATTGACATTGATGATGGTATACAAGGGGTAAAATTACATCACATTAACTCATGACATGGAGCCTGTGGTTCTACCCTGTCTGTGCTCTGTCTTGATTTCTCTAGTCCCTTTAGTTCAACAATTTGAATAGTTTGAATAAATATACTCATTCAAATGTATGTTTTCCAGGTTAATTACTTTGGAGCAAAATCACATTTTAAAAAGAGACTCAAGACAAGACTTTTAAACATACCTAAAAGGCCAATATATGTGTATATAGGTGGGATTCCAGGAGAAGAAAATTTAGGAAATTTGGCATTTTTAAGCAATAAGGAATCACACCTCATAAGAACTTGAAAAATGTACAGTGCAGACACCTGTGAAAGTCCTGTTATAGCAATGGTTATGACTTTCACATGTGTGAATAAATACATGTGTCTATATATCTACACACACCTAAATAAATACACAGAGAGTTAGAAACATATATTATGTACACATAAACTCATATGATGTGTACATGCATAGGGCTTAATTCTTTAAAGTATGGTTGATAATGATACAAAATAGCAAATCCTTAAGTCAGCACAACCTTCAACAACAAGCAGTAACTTGGTTTTAAAAATCTCGTATTCAGATTTCTGGAACAATTATCACCTCACCTGGGTATTCTAACAAGTTAATCAGTAGCTGAATTGAAATACTCATCAACACACTATGTAATTTCATTGAGAGTATCTGCTAACTCAGATCAACTCAATTAATCTCTAGTGGAATGAAACAAAGAAGCAGATGGTAATGTGTTTTAGTCAACACCAACTTTTTATTCTGCATACATTTTTAAGTACACTATTCCTAGGCATTACTCCTAAGGCATTGAGAAATTGCCTTACTTTTAATCTAAGGTTTTAAATAGATGCCAATAAGATACACTCATATTCTGTCAGTAATGATTACAGTTTTCTCAAATAAAACATTTCCCTTAGGCTCAGTTCTGCTTGACACTTATCCTGACACACCCATTGATTTCCTGGGAGCAAGTTCAGGGTCTGCCACCACCATCACCACCTTAGCACAGAGGTCATGTCCTCTCCAGTGAGCTGCACTGATATTTGGTTAAATGCACCAAGCTCTGCTGCACATGTTAGCAGATGGTGATCAGTGAGGATGCATTTGACATCACCTTTTCCATAAGTCTTCAGAGGTAAGGGTTTGGCATCCTAAACTGCTTTGTCTTCATCTCCATGCAGAAAAACTAAAGGTAAATCTCTCAATCTACATGATCCTGAGAGCAGCAATCTTTTCCTTTGGTCTGGTTGTCAAGACATTTAAAAAGATGGCTAAGAGCTTGTTTTTTTATAGCTTCAAGCTGCACCAGGGAAAGTTCAGGTTAGACATGATGGGGAATTTCTTCATGGATAGGGATCTTAGGTATTGGAATGAATTATCTAGGGACATGATGGAGTCACCATCTCTGCAGGTGTTCAAGAAATGACTGGACGTGGCTGTTAGGGACATGATCTGGTTGATGAGGTGGTGATCTGTCAATAACTGAACTCAATGATCTTGGAAGTTTTTTTCCAACCTGGATATTTCTATGTTTATTTATACATTTTCCATTTAATGGCACCAAGATTAAAATACACATAAATGGGCCAGGAGGAAGGGTTGAAACCTTTTATTTCCCATTCCTACCCACTTTCCATAGGCTAAGGACTTCACTCATGGTCCAGCTCTTGTCTTGATTCCTTGCTCCAACACTGCAGCAGCCCTGTCAGAACAGGGCTGTGACTCTTGTACCAGGTAACTCTGTAGCCTTGAGGTCAGGGCAGACTTTGAGATGCTGGCAGACTGTTTTAAATATGGTCACATTGGGAAATTAATTAAATCCAGGCTTCCACCTTCATGACTTATTTTCTGCCTGTGAATGTATTTATAAAAACATGCAAAACCAAACAGACCCAACAACCGGGAAAAACCCTCCTTTTTCCAATGCCTTTTGGAGGAAATTATTGTAACTTTATTCTTTGAGATAAATTTCCTTGCATACTGAGTTTGATTTCAAAATGGCTGGCTAGCAAATTGTATCCATCATGTCAGATAAACAGATTAAAGATAATTTTCTGAATCCTGTCTGCTGTGAGGTCTTGAATATTTTTGTCCTGGACAAGCTGAGAAACAAAACCCATGTGTATAGAGTAAAAAAGTATATAATTCAAATAGTAGATGGTCTGCAATTAAATCATCTTTAAAGGGATGTGACAGCTTAGGATGGGCTATTTTATGTCAAAATTCTGGCTCCATAGTTCAACGATTTATGTAGACCTTTACAGGCATTATATTCTTACTGGCATCCTGACTATGTTTCAGCCACTCTTCATCACTAGCAGAGATCCACAGAACTCTGTAATAGTTTTTCTTCTTAAAAAGGAGAAGAGCAGTGGAGGTTTAGTCATGCAGTGAAGACATGACTCATACTAATGGTACCTCACCAGCACAGGAAGCAAACAGAGCCCTTCAGTCAGCCAGAGTCTGCATTAAGAGTTTTGGCCACATGAGGCAGTGAGGGAGAGGTTTTTAATTTTTTAATGTGAGGAGCCCCTAGGAGAAAAAAAAAATAAATAAAAAAAAAAAAAGGAGATCAATGCTCTTTCACTTTCAAACAAGGTTTTGTCTCATTATTTTGTGCATTGTTTTTTATGTTTCCATGGTTCTTAGCTACCATTTCTTCTATTTGAAATTTATGTATCTCTTGTTCTGTATCCGTATTTCATCTCTTTTGCTCTAACTTTAACAACTCCCTTTTTTTCTCTGTCCTTTCTTTCTTTCTAAGCCAATCCTTTCTTATATCAGTATTTCATACGCTCTTTGCTTGTCTGCCATCCCCTTTTCCTTTCTTTTGCTTTGCCTTTTCCTCTATTCATTTTTTTTCCTGTCAGTTGGCTTGTGAAGAAATATATTATGGGAAATAGTTACATACAGGATATTTCCCTGAAAACACAACTACATTTACAGTAACAGAAGTCAACACATAGACCTGCAATATCAAATTGTGGATGAATTCAATTTAATGCAAGTTAAACTAATGCATTTATAGGGTGCCATATGTGTGCCAGATCCTTTAAATACATGAAAGACAGAGTATATGCACTAAAAATATTACAACTGAGCATTCTCAGTTTTATAAAAATCTATTTCAGTTTGTGCTAGATAACATATTTCACAAGTATAGGTAAAGTTGGCAAACAGATCAGAGAAGAAGACTCATAAAGAAGGTACTTTTTAATCAAGGACTTGAAGGAGAAAAGAGATTGGCTGATCTGGGTTATGATTTTAAAACATCAGCTCCATGTATTAAAACTGGAACATCTACATAGTCCAAAAGTAGCCTGGATTCTATTATTTCATGTTCCTCTGCATGCATTATATATGCACTTAATGCATGCATTTGTATTATATACACAGACATATCATATTTATTCTAAACTTTTGTCCAAAGATCTCTCCACAGAGCATGATCTTCTCATCAAATCTGCAGTTATTGGATCTTCTTTCCTGGTGATTCACATCTCATCTTTATGACAAATAGAACTTATTTTGTCTGTCATATACTCACATAATGCCATGAAATAACATTATATCTACTGTGCCTTTAAAACACAGACTATTGAAAATATATATATTTCTGGAGGTTGCGGGTTTTTTTTTTATTATTATTATTCTGACTTGGTACTAGACAGATATCTTTTGAGTTTTACTGTGAAGGCAACAAAGGAAGATATTTATAATAGTTAGTAGCCTAAATATTGGAACAATCTTCTAAAATGGAAAAGGTAAATCTAGTCACTGATTTGTCTTACGTGAATTTCTGTCTTCCAAAGAATGGGTTAGTTGGCTAGACACAATTGAAATTCTCCTTTTCTATTTTTAAAGTTAACAGAAATTTATGTATTTTTTGAAAACAAAATGAGCTCCAATTAAAAAGTTGTAATGGATTAAAAATTCTTAATGTTTCTAGAGATTATTGTTATTTTGGGAGCTAAAACTCATAAGCCTTGTTGTCTCCTCACATACTCTGCCAGGGTTTATTAACATTGTAGGTCTTAGAGTTTTCATCCAATGGAAAAAATTGATATTTCAGCAGTTTCCTCTCTCAAATAAATAAGAAAACAACAAAATACTGAAACACATCACAGCACAAAAGCCAGGAAAGGTGGAAATGAAAAAGAAAAAGAACATGTCTAAGTAAATAAACCAATTTAGTGCACAATTTATTTCTCCTGTATCAATGTTAATTTTTTTTAAAAATGGACTTCACCTCTTAATTATAAAATGTAGTTTTAATCAATCATTTGATTACTTTATGAGAACTCCCAAATGAAGAAAAAAAAGAGACATTACTGTGAAAGATTCCTACCTGCATTTCTGTTTCTTTGCCCATCCTGGTTTCCTTAAATTTTCTGTTGGTAAAGCCATTCTCCCTTTTGTTGGATTCATTCATATCACCCATTTTCTTTGCCCTGTCATTAGTTTGCTCTGTACTCAAAATTGTGTGTTGATGGATGAAGACCCAAAGGGCACAAATTTGTATCAGTGTAGACACTGACACTCCTTTTCCTGCTTCATAGAATGAAAGAGGTTAATGGAAAAATATGTTGTGAGTTACTCTTTATTGACAGAGACAATAAAAAATAAAATTTTGATGGAGAAACCAATGACGGCTTTGTTTAAAATTAATGAAAAAGAACTGTGAGAGTCAAGATAGCCCTGTTCATAAAACCAGAATCTTATTCAGCTTAAAAAGAATTTGTTTCATGGCCAGAACAAACTCAGATGAGCTGTCTCCTGCACAGGTGAAGTTTTTCTTTTGTCAATTAGATTGCTCTTGAAAATCTACCATATAATAACTAAAAAGGTACTTTTTCTTTAGTCAGTCTAAGTGACCTGACAGGCTGGCTGGTTCAATTNAATGTGAGGAGCCCCTAGGAGAAAAAAAAAATATAATAAAAAAAAGGAGATCAATGCTCTTTCACCTTCAAACAAGGTTTTGTCTCACTATTTTGCGCATTGTTTTTTATGTTTCCATGGTTCTTAGCTACCATTTCTTCTGTTTGAAATTTATGTATCTCTTGTTCTGTATCCGTATTTCATCTCTTTTGCTCTAACTTCACCAACTCCCTTTTTTCTCTGTCCTTTCCCTGGTAGCCAGTCCTTTCTTATGTAAGTATTTTATACACTCTTTGCTTGTCTGCCATCCCCTTTTCCTTTCTTTTGCTTTGCATTTCCCTCTATTCACTTTTTTTCCTCTCAGTTGGCTTGTGAAGAAATATATTATGGGAAATAGTTACATACAGGATATTTCCCTGAAAACACAACTACATTTACAGTAACAGAAGTCAACACATAGACCTGCAATATCAAATTGTGGATGAATTCAATTTAATGCAAGTGAAACTAATGCATTTATAGGGTGCCATATGTGTGCCAGATCCTTTAAATACATGAAAGACAGAGTATATGCACTAAAAATATTACAACTGAGCATTCTCAATTTTATAAAAATCTATTTCAGTTTGTGCTAGATAACATATTTCACAAGTATAGGTAAAGTTGGCAAACAGATCAGAGAAGAAGACTCATAAAGAAGGTACTTTTTAATCAAGGACTTGAAGGAGAAAAGAGATTGGCTGATCTGGGTTATGATTTTAAAACATCAGCTCCATGTATTAAAACTGGAACATCTACATAGTCCAAAAGTAGCCTGGATTCTGTTATTTCATGTTCCTCTGCATGCATTATATATGCACTTAATGCATGCATTTGTATTATATACACAGACATATCATATTTATTCTAAACTTTTGTCCAAAGATCTATCCACAGAGCATGATCTTCTCATCAAATCTGCAGTTATTGGATCTTCTTTCCTGGTTATTCACATCTCATCTTTATGACAAAATAGAACTTATTTTGTCTGTCATATACTCACATAATGCCATGAAATAACATTATATCTACTGTGCCTTTAAAACACAGACTATTGAAAATATATATATTTCTGGAGGTTGCGGGTTTTTTTTTTATTATTATTATTCTGACTTGGTACTAGACAGATATCTTTTGAGTTTTACTGTGAAGGCAACAAAGGAAGATATTTATAATAGTTAGTAGCCTAAATATTGGAACAATCTTCTAAAATGGAAAAGGTAAATCTAGTCACTGATTTGTCTTACGTGAATTTCTGTCTTCCAAAGAATGGGTTAGTTGGCTAGACACAATTGAAATTCTCCTTTTCTATTTTTAAAGTTAACAGAAATTTATGTATTTTTTGAAAACAAAATGAGCTCCAATTAAAAAGTTGTAATGGATTAAAAATTCTTAATGTTTCTAGAGATTATTGTTATTTTGGGAGCTAAAACTCATAAGCCTTGTTGTCTCCTCACATACTCTGCCAGGGTTTATTAACATTGTAGGTCTTAGAGTTTTCATCCAATGGAAAAAATTGATATTTCAGCAGTTTCCTCTCTCAAATAAATAAGAAAACAACAAAATACTGAAACACATCACAGCACAAAAGCCAGGAAAGGTGGAAATGAAAAAGAAAAAGAACATGTCTAAGTAAATAAACCAATTTAGTGCACAATTTATTTCTCCTGTATCAATGTTAATTTTTTTTAAAAATGGACTTCACCTCTTAATTATAAAATGTAGTTTTAATCAATCATTTGATTACTTTATGAGAACTCCCAAATGAAGAAAAAAAAGAGACATTACTGTGAAAGATTCCTACCTGCATTTCTGTTTCTTTGCCCATCCTGGTTTCCTTAAATTTTCTGTTGGTAAAGCCATTCTCCCTTTTGTTGGATTCATTCATATCACCCATTTTCTTTGCCCTGTCATTAGTTTGCTCTGTACTCAAAATTGTGTGTTGATGGATGAAGACCCAAAGGGCACAAATTTGTATCAGTGTAGACACTGACACTCCTTTTCCTGCTTCATAGAATGAAAGAGGTTAATGGAAAAATATGTTGTGAGTTACTCTTTATTGACAGAGACAATAAAAAATAAAATTTTGATGGAGAAACCAATGACGGCTTTGTTTAAAATTAATGAAAAAGAACTGTGGGAGTCAAGATAACCCTGTTCATAAAGCCAGAATCTTATTCAGCTTAAAAAGAATTCATTGTTTCATGGCCAGAACAAACACAGATGAGCTGTCTCCTGCACAGGTGAAGTTTTTCTTTTGTCAATTAGATTGCTCTTGAAAATCTACCATATAATAACTAAAAAGGTACTTTTTCTTTAGTCAGTCTAAGTGACCTGACAGGCTGGCTGGTTCAATTAAAAATATATCATATTTCTATGCATTAATTTAGTTTACATAAAAAATATCAAATCAAAAGCTTTGGAAGCATTAGGACACAAAATCACAGTAAAACTCAAATATTACTGGAATGGAGCAGTATCAGAGTTCAATGATCAAATATCAATATTCTTTATTTATTCAGCTGAATCATAGGAATTTCCACATTGAATCAGATTGGATAAAAATCCATCAATTTTATTATCTTATTCTTACCATTGGTCAGGACAAATTCTTTCAAAGAAAGAATTTGTTTCAAAAAGAAAGAAAATTGTTTTAAAGAAACACAAAAAACCCTCTGCTTAAAAGCCTGGAATAAATAAAGATGGTATAAAGTTTCCCTAAAGAAAGGAAGTCTCTTAAACCCTATCATTTAGAAATTGGTTTAACCACTAAGTAACAATGCTTGCATTTCCTCTGAAAGTTTTATTCAGTATATATGAACAACTATAGAACAAATCATAGAAGAAAATACAGAGCATTATTTATTTTTATTATACAAATAGCCTTTTATTGCTGCCTGAAGAATCCATTTTCTTATTTTTGCTGCTGAAAGTAGTTGTTAGTACAAAGTCCTGTTTCTAGGACTAGCAATGTCAGTGTCTGTTGGGTATCTCTGACAACTAAAGGCTGGATTCAGACCATTATTTAATCAAACATCTCTCCAGGTGCACATAAACTACTTCTGATTTTTGCTCAGTGATTGCATAACTGTCCTGTTTGTTTGGACCACTGACTAAGATTTGTTAGCCCATGGGGGGTTACTCTTGAATAGCTGCTGAAAAAACCCAATCAAAGTACTTTGATTAAATTCTGTCTCATTCTGGAATCTTCCTGTGCAGCTTTGTACCATTCTTCTGATGAAGAACAAGTGCTGTTTTGTAGGGGAGGCAGAAATAATGCTGCCCATCCCCTCAAAGAAATATTTTCCCCATGTGTAACAACTGTGGAATGATATACAGCTTTTTAATAGACTTTTAAAAGCTGTCTGGAGACTTAGTAAAAAGCTTCCATGCCCAGTAGATAACAAAATGTTATAGTAATTTTAGTGCCAGGCCTTAATTAAAAAGAAAACCATAAAATGTATAAATGGGTACTATAGAGAACGATGCAGCTTTGCAGAACCATTTAAGTCTCTTCATCACAAAGATTGCAGAAATTAATAAAAGGACATAATTTGTGTAATATGTACTGGACACAAGGTAGTCAATACATTTTTACCCTTTGAACAAGCAGTTGTTGCTTGGAGTGCACAGTTTCATCTTCCCAGGTAAACTCTTCCATAAGGAATAGTCCCCAACAAGCAAACCTGTTGTTAAGGCTGTGTCTGCAAATGAATTGTCTCTAAACAAACTCAGCATCTGGCAGACATTCCAAGGTGAAAGCCAAACAGATGGCTAATTTAATATAATCTAAGTGACTTTGGATCAGATAAAGCAATTGAATTAACAGCACTTTAAATGAACGTATACCACACATTCTCACTCTGCCATTATAAGGGGCACCTTTTTATATCTTGAAAATCATTGCTAATTGAAGTTTCATATGGTGAATGCTTATAGCTGTAAGATGTACTGCCTAACAGCCTGAGCAAAATTAATTGCCTTTTTAAATAAAAGAAAGCAGTAATATAACCTTTATTATAACTCAAATACAATTATTTTCTTCAGAACTCCTCTTTACAATATTTGAATCAAGATATGTAGACTTAATACCATAAGAAATCATAAATGCACATGCAGCAGGAATAATTTGTTATGCCTATGTGCAGGTATATCCACACCTTAATTCTGCATATATATGCATATATATATATGTATGTACACAGGCACATATAAAACATCTATTTGCTGTAAGTTTGGGAGTTTGAAAGTATTTATTTATTAACAACAAACTCCCTCAAACAACAAAACAAAATAACTTTTGAATTATAAAGGGGGCTTAATTATTATTAGCAGTTGTTATTTGTGGCGCTTTTTGAAGTGATCTACTTTGATCTATAGCAAAGAAATCAAACAAAAAAATTTTCTTAGTTACCTTGTACACCTCAACTGCTTTGAGAGGGTGAAACACTTCCTGAATACTGAGCTGTACTGTTTGTACACAGCCAAAGTCAAATGCTTAAAATTCCATTTTATTTGTTTTTATATATACATGCAAGTTAGCTCTCTGTGAGTTTTCTCATCCCTCTTCCAACAAAACTCTTAGTTACATTTGCGAAAAATAGGTAAAAAGGAGATGTAAAAAGGAGTTTGTGCTGTACAAAGGAGAGGATGTTTGAGAAAGCAGATCTTCAGCTTTTTTTCATTTCTTTCTCACTTGCACATCTTTCTGAAATCTCTGCCAAGCCCACAATGACATTAAGCTGCAGAGTTAGACACACGATCTATTGGAGATGGATGAAGCACTGGCCTGCTGTGATGTGTGATGTAAGGGAGTGCTCCTTCCTGGTACTCGGGAGCCTGAGAGAACGACCTGAGGTCCCTGGGCAAAGGGCCATGCACTGGCTTTTGGCACTGCCTGCCAACCAATGGGAAGTTAAAATAAAGGGAAACTTCACAAACACAGTTATAGAAACTCTGGTGCTGGCAATTGCAAAGGACTGATTTGATTACCCAGGTAGCCTTTCATTTTTCTGGTTTTGTTTTCCCGTACACTGAGACATCAAAAAACCTTTTCTGGCGTTCTGGCATCAGTTATGCCTTGCTGCTATTTACATCCTAGCAAAAAAATCTGAAAAACTTATGAAATTTTCTAAATGCCTAACTTTCTCTTTTTTTTTTTCTTTATGTAAGGCTTAACATCATTGTAAGAGGCACGGAGTAAGAAGTAGAGGAGTCGAAGGCAGGTGGAATTTTAATAGTCAGTGAAGGAAATCAAGCAGATTTGGCTCTTCTCTGTTACAGTCTCTATGGTGTACTTGTCATCTGATATTACTGAATACTCTTTGAATTTTTCTAAGTATTGTATCACATCCCTTATCTTGTAGTAGGCAAAATTTCCTTCAATTACACTATAATAATTATAGCAACAAAAACCCCCAAACCATATATAATGGGCATATAATGAATATATAAGCACAAATACTTCTATTTTTTAAAGATATGAATAAATACATTAAAAAGTGCCTGGTCTGCTAAAGAAATACATTAAAAAGTGCATGTTAATCCATACCTTATAATGCTGTTTCCTCTTGAACAAGATAAACTCTTGCCAAAATCTGAGATTTTAAAGCTGCCTGTGGAAGAATATAAGTCCTTAGGTATGAATCTCGTCAGAGGAACCAACACAGATAACTTAAAAAAAACAAAAAACCAAAAAAGCTATTTTTCTCCCTCTAGACATGAACAAACCAGGAAATTTAGATATGATAATGCATCAAGATTTCCAACCATGTTTTAGTGGAACATAAAACACTATCTTGACCCAACCATTTAAAATACAATTCATAATCCTGTAACTATGAGGAANAGCTTCCCATATATGTGAGTGCCCCTTTCCCCGGTGTTCTTTGCACTCTCCCTCCACCCCATAGTTAATGGGATAATAATTTGTGTGAGCTTCAGGTATAAAGGAATAAAAACTGGGTCACAGTGAACTGGCAGCACCTTCATTGGGCAAAATATGATGGTTGTGGTGGTTTCTTCCTCTTCACTCTGGGGTTCCCTCAGCATTGTTTTTGCAAGTTTTCTGACAGTTCCTTGCTTGCTTTTACCCTGCTATTTCCCATTTCCATGTGTCCTCTTTCTCACCCTTAAAGTTGGGTTTGCCTCACTCACCAGGAGGTTTTTTTTCTTTGTGAAAAATGCTCTGGGATTTCTGATGTCATCTGATACCCCCACTCTTCTATAATACATCATAATCCTGCAGTCAAAGACAGTTCACTTAGCCCATAGTAGCTGCTTGGCTTTACTCTCTATTAATTAGCAATAGGTGTTAAGCCTCACAGTGGTGCAGAGATAAATTCAAGCTAAAAGAAACTTGGCCATTGTCACCTCATAACTAAAAAACTGCAACCTCAGCTAAAATAAGTTGAATTCACCTCAAGCCAGTGCAAGGCCAGACAAGTCTGAAGTCCCTGTTCTCTCAAAGCCTGTCACCTTTTCCTAGAAATGTTGTAATTTAAAAGTCATATTTGTTGAGCTATGCAGTCTTTGGTCTTCTCTATACATGTAAATCATTGCAGTTAATAGGATGGTTTAATGAGAATTAGTTGTAGAAGAAATATGTGTGTTGGTCTAGCCATGTCTGAAGTAAAAATTGCTTTATAAAGGAGTTTAAAGTTTATTAATAGATGATTGTTCATTAAAACTTTATAATTTTATATATTTATTATTATTATGGCTTAATTACTGCCTAGTTATCTTAAATGTGGCTTATCTATATTACACAAGTTAGGAATATACAAATTTGGAGAATATGGGACTGTACTACACACCACAGGATTTTGCAACTCATGGAAGGAGCAACATAATCATTAAATTATTAAAGAATAGCATTTATTAGGATATTAGGATAATTACTTATCCTAATATATTCCCAACATAGAAGCCCATATTTCTGTATATGAGTAGTATGGAAAAAAAATAAAAGTAAGAATTTAGCAGATCTAACAAGAATTTTTTTGAAGTTAATTTTTCATTTTAAACAGATGTTTCCTACTCTTCTCTACTCAATGAAAAGAAATATATAATTTTCAGGAGACAATTAGCTCAGCACTAAGGTGGGTGTTAAAGGCACAACCATCTAGTGGTTTCTGTTTCTGTGTGGCAACAGCCATCTATAAACAGAATTTATTCACCATCTTTTGACAGCACTGGGAAATAACCCTTAAGGTAACATAATTGTAGGTAAGGTGACAAAACAGGTTTTGCTGTTTCTCACAGCCATGCAGGAGCTGTACTCTGTGAAATATCTTCCACAACAGTGATCTAGCAAAGAGGGCACTTTGCTTTTAGGTAAAGACAACCTTTGAAGCTTTACCTGCATCTTGGCAGGTGAACTCACTGCAGCCACCCCAGCTGACTCGATATGAGCACAAGACTGGCTCTAATACTTATGACAGAAATTATAATTCATGTTTGACTGCTGTAGGTCAAACTAAGAATGTTACCTATGACTGTTTGGGTTCCATGCTTTTTTTCCCACCACCTTATCAGCTCTTTCCTCGTGCCTAAAATTTGCAATGAGTAGTCTAGTTATTGGTTGTTTTTAATGAATATAAGAATTAAAGATTGATCTTTGAAAGAACATTCCAGGGGAAGGAAGAGAAAGTAGGCTCATAAATCTTCTACTATCTTCATCACACCTATGAACTCTCTCCCTTTTATCCAACAATGGGACCTCTAAGTGGAAAGAGATAATGTGTTAACAAATATTTTATTTTATTTAAACAAGTGCAAGTTGGGTGGTCTGAAAAGGTTTTCTAAATTGTGGTTGAATTTGGAAGAAACTTCCCAATGGGGGAAAAATCCCCCAATACACTGAAGTTTTTATTAATCAGATATGTTGTTTCAATAAAGCTAAAGGGCCTTGTTATCCCATTCTTCTGGCTGGGCCAAATCNTTTTATTAATCAGATGATACGGTGTTTCAATAAAGCTAAAGGGCCTTGTTATCCCATTCTTCTGGCTGGATCAAATCAGCCAGCTGACACTTTTCTGCACTTCCTTAATCTTCATCTGTAGCCCTNAGGAAATTTAGATATGATAATGCATCAAGATTTCCAACCATGTTTTAGTGGAACATAAAACACTATCTTGACCCAACCATTTAAAATACAATTCATAATCCTGTAACTATGAGGAAAATATTCTTTTCAATCCACAGCAAACTGAACTACAGGTTAGGATTTTCCTTTTCTTTTTTTCTTTCAATGAAGGTAATTTTTGCATTCTAAATCTCGTTATGGGCAAATGAGAACAGCCTTTTACACAAAGCAAAGAATTTACTGTAGATTAGCAGTCTACTAAAGCCACAACAAATAGTTTTCATTAGTCCAGCTGTGATGATGGGAGCACTGCTAGTCAAATTGGAATTGTTACAGAAAAGCCTCACTATTAATACACATATATATCTATATACACATATATATGTAAGTACACGGTTGTATATATAGATATATATAAAGTATATATAAAAAATGATATTTTTAAANGTGTTAAGCCTCACAGTGGTGCAGAGATAAATTCAAGCTAAAAGAAGTTTGGCCATTGTCACCTCATAACTAAAAAACTGCAACCTCAGCTAAAATAAGTTGAATTCACCTCAAGCCAGTGCAAGGCCAGACAAGTCTGAAGTCCCTGTTCTCTCAAAGCCTGTCACCTTTTCCTAGAAATGTTGTAATTTAAAAGTCATATTTGTTGAGCTCTGCAGTCTTTGGTCTTCTCTATACATGTAAATCATTGCAGTTAATAGGATGGTTTAATGAGAATTAGTTGTAGAAGAAATATGTGTGTTGGTCTAGCCATGTCTGAAGTAAAAATTGCTTTATAAAGGAGTTTAAAGTTTATTAATAGATGATTGTTCATTAAAACTTTATAATTTTATATATTTATTATTATTATGGCTTAATTACTGCCTAGTTATCTTAAATGTGGCTTATCTATATTACACAAGTTAGGAATATACAAATTTGGAGAATATGGGACTGTACTACACACCACAGGATTTTGCAACTCATGGAAGGAGCAACATAATCATTAAATTATTAAAGAATAGCATTTATTAGGATATTAGGATAATTACTTATCCTAATATATTCCCAACATAGAAGCCCATATTTCTGTATATGAGTAGTATGGAAAAAAAAAAAGTAGGAATTTAGCAGATCTAACAAGAATTTTTTTGAAGTTAATTTTTCATTTTAAACAGATGTTTCCTACTCTTCTCTACTCAATGAAAAGAAATATATAATTTTCAGGAGACAATTAGCTCAGCACTAAGGTGGGTGTTAAAGGCACAACCATCTAGTGGTTTCTGTTTCTGTGTGGCAACAGCCATCTATAAACAGAATTTATTCACCATCTCTTGACAGCACTGGGAAATAACCCTTAAGGTAACATAATTGTAGATAAGGTGACAAAACAGGTTTTGCTGTTTCTCACAGCCATGCAGGAGCTGTACTCTGTGAAATATCTTCCACAACAGTGATCTAGCAAAGAGGGCACTTTGCTTTTAGGTAAAGACAACCTTTGAAGCTTTACCTGCATCTTGGCAGGTGAACTCACTGCAGCCACCCCAGCTGACTCGATATGAGCACAAGACTGGCTCTAATACTTATGACAGAAATTATAATTCATGTTTGACTGCTGTAGGTCAAACTAAGAGTGTTACCTATGACTGTGTGGGTTCCATGCTTTTTTTTCCACCACCTTATCAGCTCTTTCCTCGTGCCTAAAATTTGCAATGAGTAGTCTGGTTATTGGTTGTTTTTAATGAATATAAGAATTAAAGATTGATCTTTGAAAGAACATTCCAGGGGAAGGAAGAGAAAGTAGGCTCATAAATCTTCTACTATCTTCATCACACCTATGAACTCTCTCCCTTTTATCCAACAATGGGACCTCTAAGTGGAAAGAGATAATGTGTTAACAAATATTTTATTTTATTTAAACAAGTGCAAGTTGGGTGGTCTGAAAAGGTTTTCTAAATTGTGGTTGAATTTGGAAGAAACTTCCCAATGGGGGAAAAATCCCCCAATACACTGAAGTTTTTATTAATCAGATATGTTGTTTCAATAAAGCTAAAGGGCCTTGTTATCCCATTCTTCTGGCTGGGCCAAATCAGCCAGCTGACACTTTTCTGCACTTCCTTCATCTTCATCTGTAGCCCTCTGCTAATGGCAGTGAGCACAATTGCCAGGAACTCTTCCTCTGAGCACATGGATTGCCTCCTCTGCAATGTGCCCGTGCTACCTTTGCATCTGAAAGGCTTCACTTTTTATTCCAACTCCACTCCAGTGCATTTTGTTAAGAAAATAAGTTTTAAGTGACCTTTTCTTCTTCTTTAGGAGGTAGACTGAAATAAAGAGCTGTTAAATCAGCCCCCATTTAGCTTGTGAGCTCTGCCAAGCTTTGTCTAAAGCACAGAAGGAAGGAGAAGCAAAGAGGAGCATTTTTTTCCCCTGCTGGGCTGATTTTCTCAAGGTCTAAACACTTCAGTTTAAAAGCAATAAAAATTCAATTATATGTTCAAAATTATAGAATTTTTTTCCGGCAGCTCCTTCTGTGATTAATTACTATAATGGTGCAGAAATAGCTGTTATTGCAGAACCATCTTATGTTCCAAAGCTTATAGATCCCTGCTCACTGTGAGAATGAACTCATAAAAATACAACCATTTTCTAAAAAGTGAGGAAGGAGGGAAAATCAAGGTGGTTATTTTTATCTGCTACAGGGAGGTGTGATTAAGTGAGTCGACTCATTGCTACCTGAAGGGAGTCAGATCAAAATTAAGACTTTCTACTAAAGCACACAATTAAAGTTCATTTCAAGTGTTGTAGCCAAGCTGGTATTTGCTGAACAAAGTATGTGCTACAAACAGATGCACCACTGGAAACACAGACAGAAAATTTCTTCCCTAGGATGATTCTGCTTTATTAAATCTGACAACTTCCACTTAAGTTCAGTGTCCTGATCTAAAAAATAGTTTCTCATTTGCTTTAAGCAATTGCCATATAATGTGCCAGTTGGACAGAAATTGGCCTGCAATTTTACTCACTGTCCAGGATAAAAAAAAAAAAGCATTTCTTAAAAATCTCACACTATTCTTGATGCTGAAAAATAAGTAAAATCAAAACAAACAAAAAACAGACCTTCTCATTGCCTTCTGCCTTTGTGGAGAGAATAGCATTAAAAACTGGATTACAAATCTTTTTATCAGTAGAAGTAAAATAAGGCATTTGAAAATCTCCCACAGTGGGAGAAAATACTCAAGTTCAAATTTTCCCAATCTATATGTTACCTTTGAAGTCTTAAAGGATGTATAGTGAGTCATATGAGTTAGCATGAAATGAAATTTTCATTAAATATCTGGTTGTATAACATCAGTCAGAGACATAATCTACAATAAAACATACTTTATATTTTTGCTTTCAAGGCATGAGTAACTTTACATGTCATTTACTTAAAATGATATCTGTGCTCTCAATCCACACACAAACACCTACTACTGCTGAAGCCATGCATGAGAACAGGAAAGCACCATCCCCTCACTGTTAATGCCATTCATACAGAAAAGGAAAACTAGGAAACCTGAAACTCAGTATGGAAAGAAATTCACATCCAAATTTGTTACTTTTAAGTTAATGAGATTCATTTAAAGGACAGTTCAGGGGTAAATAAATAGTAAACACACACCTACTTCATCCATAGGTTTGGGTGAGGATGTAAACCAAACTGCTGAATATATAGTAGTGGAACAAGTTAATAATTAATTTTTTGATTACAACAACACTTGGAGACCTATTGTACACAACACTGCCCGAATGCAGGGTGGAAGTCAGTCCCTGTCTGGAAGGGAATATAATCCAAACAGGAGAGGTGATTCCACCTTCAGGAACACAGTACTTGAAAAACAAGAAATTATTCAGATTTGGGAGTGTAAACCCAAAGACTTATCCATTTCAACACATTATATTTACAGTGAATTTTTAGTCTCTTCCATTTCTATTCAGGTGTCACATACATCAGAAGGGAGCAAGCAGTGCTCATAACATCGTAGCTAAACTCTTTTTCCCCCCCAAAGCTACAAAAATAATATGATATATAATTATTCCTTCTAAACTAAGAATGATTAGCATCTCAGCTTCTTCCAAAATACAAGTCCTACCACACAAGAGGCCAATTGAATATTTTAAGGGAGCATAACCAACTCTTAATATTTCAGTTTTATACTGACTGCTGGAATTAAACATAAACCCTCATATTTAGGTTTTCAATTGTGTACTGGTTTGATTTGGCCCTTAGTTTTCTAATTACAAGAAAAAACTGTTCCTGTCCTCCTTTCACTGTTTTTGGGGCTAGGATTTATTCCATTCCCACTCATCACCACGGGCAGTGATCAGTTCATGTGTGCTGAGCTGTGTCTTTCATTCAGAATCTGCTGTCCCACAGTCAGCAATATTTTCCTCTGGACACATCTTCAAGCCTGTTTTCACATTTTATGGGGATCCTCCTCTTCTGGTGGCCTGTCTGGCCAAGATTGTCACAATGAGCAAAAGAACATGGAAGGAGACTGAGGAAATTCAGATTTCAGTGAACTTAGTGACTCTGGACTTTTTGGGGTTTTGTTATATTTTTTTGTTATCCATTTGGAGAAAGTGGGGAAAGTGCCCCTTCCTTATCTTCCCTAAGAGTACATATAATAAAGTAAAATAATCTGGACCCTATTCTGCCTCTGAGCTGGCACAGTGAGACATTTAATTGCAAATGAATCTCAAAGAGCCAGCAAATTATCTTCTTTCAATTATTACTTTATCACATTTGCTCCAGAGTGTTTCCTATGAAAATTGTACCTAAAGTACACCCTCTCTTTTTCTATTGAGCTATGGAGGGCATTTCTAGAGAGGAAAGGCTGAAGTAGGATGAAGATGGTGAAGGAAACACCTGACTGCAGTATAAAGTCAAACCAAAGCAAGTAGTGAATCAATGAAAAACCCATTTTTCTGTCTCTTTGGCCTTCATGTTTTCTTCTGTGCCTCACTGTACCCTTCTTGCTCATGAATGCAATTCCTCAGGCCTGGTGTTCCTGAATTTTTCTTTGAAAGCACAGCTGTCCTAGCTTAAAGTCATGTTATCAGCTCTTAGCCATCAGAATCACAAGCAGTTACTTAGATAAATTATATTTCAGGGGGACTCTTTCTCACCTCTTCATGTCTGTTCTTTGCATGACAGTACATTTTTTTACATACCCCACCTCAATGCTGCATTAATTTGTCACTTTCTTCACCCTTTCATTTTGTTTTCAGTTTCTCTTGGCCAGCTACCAAACATTCCTATAATCAAGAATCCCTGTAACTGTATAAACCCAAAACCATTAAATTTTAGCTTCCTGTGAGTGAAAAAATTGTTTCTGATTGATTGCAAGTTGAGAACAAGACAGGTAAAATTCCAGAGAGAGCCTTGAGCTCCTGTATTGACTCTGACTTGCTTTTAGTAGACTTTGTGCAATCTTTGACAGATCAGACAAATTGCAATACCTCAGGTGTACTGGCTCTTTTTCTTAACTTGGGTCTATCCTCTACATCTGATGACAACTTTTGAACACTCTGCTTTCTCTAAGTTTAATAGCAATATCTTTGAGGTTGGAGGAGTATCTGAAGTGTTTTTAATAAGAAGAAAGTAGAGCAGGATAGAAAAAGGAAGAGACTCTTTAATGGGATTCGGTGATCTCAAAATCTAGTTTTGTTTATTTCTTGGAAACTTAGGGAAAAAGTTAGTATTTTGCAAAATGCTTAAGAATGCATTGTCTATCGAAACACTAAATTGTAATATTTTAAGTAAGGATGGAAAGGGCCATTCATTAAAAAAAAACTAAAAAAACCAGAAAGCATGACCACTTCCAAAAAAGCAATTGTATCTAAAACTTTTTATCCTCAACTATTTTTTTCCTCTTGCTTTCATTCAAGAAAAAGAGTCAAAGTAGGTGAATACATTTCTCCTCAGCCTACTTGATGGAGGATGGGGAGGGCATCTTCATTAACATTTCCCATTTTAATTATTATTATTAATTATTATTATTAAGTGTAAACTTAATATTACTACTACTATTTATGGTAGTACTGCTACTACCTCTACTGCTGCTACTACTACTATTCACTGTATTCATTTTGTCTGACCTTTTCTTGCATATTTAGCGAGAACTTTTACTCTGTTTAATAATTTTTGAAAGTTAATGTGACTTTTGCAGAACGTACTAAAAAATCTGTCATGAGAAGCAGACAAAAGTAAGAGCTTGAGACATACAGACCAGTCTACTTCAGTTTAGCCCAAGGATAAACCAAAATATATAATCCAACCATGAGTGCCTAAGCAATAATAATGTGACACTGAATAAAAAAGAACCCCAAATGTTTAAAAAAAGAATCATTAAGTTAAATTAACTCAATTTCCTCTTGTAACATGATAATTAGCTTAGTGGGTTGCTGAAGAGTTGACTGCAAAAGCTTTAACTTAGAGACACTTCTTGTATTGCATGCAATGACATTTCCATATATGAGCCAGAGAGAGCACAAATATCATAATAATGGTACTAAACAGCTAGAACCAGCCCCCAAAAATTTACAGTTATTTCCAACTGTCACTTGACCAACTGGTTTGATAAAGAGAATAAAGAGAGCCTGTCATAGGTCCAGGGGTGTTATTTAATATTTTCATTAATGATTTAAATGATAGAATAAAAAAAAAAAAAAACTAACAGTGAGTTCATTACATTTGAAGACACAGTAAGCTTGAATAAATTGTACACCCACTGAAATGTGGAAGGAGCTTCAGCCCAGCACACTGCTGCAGAAGAAGGTAATGGAGGAGGTAATGGAGAGAAATTGCGCAGTAATGGAGAGAAATATTTGCACAGGAAAGCACACTGACTTTGGGTGAACGGGTAAAGAGAAGACAGTTGTTTGGATCAGAATCTAAATCCAGCTGCACATTGTGTTTCCTCAAACATTACATAAACTTTTCCAACTGTGAATTAAATCTGAGGTGTTTTGAAAGCTAGATTTGAGTCTGAATTTTTCACTTTAAGTCTTTTATCTACTTTGAAGGGATGTGCTGTTATATACTGAAGTGGGAGCTAGCTCCTTGACATTGTGGAATGAAAACCACAAATGTTTAGAAATCAGATTTAAAACACATGATTAAAAATACACCTTTGCCACTAGAAAACTGAAGAGAGATAAAATCACGGGCTATGCAGGATATTATGTTCACTTTATCATTATAAGGTTAAAGAGTTTAACATGATGATGTCTCACTGTGGGAGGAAATATTTTCTCTGTAATACTTAGAAATTGTCATTGTTGTGGATCTTCAGCACTGAGATAGTGACTGCTCAGGTAAGATTGGGAGTAGTCTATTCTGAAACTATTCAGTTTACAGGAAAGAGGACAGACTGGCATAGACTTGACCCAGTGAAGATTTAATTTGCAGTGTCTGTTCTTGAAAACATTGGCCAAACAAGCTAACATTCAGGTCACCTCATGATATCTCAAAGTGTGTCACATTGTCACATATCATACATTATTTTGATAATGTTGCAACGTATTAATTTTTGATGATGACTTGAGTTTATGTATATTTTTATTTTTCATAAAATGCTGTGCCACATGACAGAAATCATGTATAACTCCATGAAACTGCATGAAGCTGCAATAAAGGCTGGAGATGTATGGTTGTATCAGTCTCTGCCATTGCAACGTTCAGACCATTTCTTAAACATCTATCTGAAGGTTCAAAGGATTTAAAACCTCAGAGGGAAATCTGTTTGAAGTAACAGACATTTCCTTGTGTTTTTTGGTTATAATCCTTAGAAGCCAGATAATATTTCAAGCTTTCACCTAAACCTAAAGGTTCATACACAAAATAGATTTCAAAGGTATCATATGGTCATGTCCCTTATGTAATACAGCATATGCTGTTCTCTTAGAAATACAACAAACAGACAAGAAAACCACACAACGCAGACCAAAGTTTCATATTCCTTTGCAGATAGCTCATTATTTAACTCTGTGACTAATTAATTGAAATATAATTGAAATTTTTCAAGTTACAACAAATGTGGGTGGAGTTTTGGAATGTCCTTCATATCATTCATATAAAATGATGTTGTGAAGGTTATCATTTTAATCATTGCGCATTTAAGAACTCTATTTTGAACACGTAAAACCCCAGCATGAGGCAGAGGTAGGGAAAAGAATAGGAGTAAGCCAGATTTTCCTCTGTACCTTTAATACAAGAAAAGGGAACAGACAATAATTTTGAAGGTTATTTACAAAAAGATCCCAAAGATTCTTGTATAGCTAAAGGAATTTGGTTAATGTGAGACCTGATGTTTCGAGTTTGAAGATGTGGACTATCAATTCACCAAGTACAATCCCCAGGGTGTGATTATTCCCTTAAATGGATGTGCTGAGTTTTCTTCTTGCAGCATTTGGTACTGGTACAGAACAGATGAGCTGACAATGTTTGCTCCCAAAGACTTGTGTTACCTGGGTATTCACTTCACAGCTCTTCAATCAAAGGGGTACAAACACAAGCAACAACGTTTATAACAAGAAAGTTTATTGGGCTTGCATGAGTTTATACAAAAAAATTCATGTAGGTTTTGTTAACATCCTGGAGATTTATCCTAAACTGCACTAGGAATACTGTAATACCAGAACAGGTTTTAGGATCTGAGTATATTTAACACTTCAAAGAGGAAGTATCAAGAAGATGTGATTTTCGCACTACATCCTCCTAATTCTAAACCACTTGTGTTTAAACTTCCTTCCACGTAAATCAAAGAAATCCGCAGGGGCTCCAACTTGTAACAATCAATCTAAAGAAAAAGTTGGTAATATTCCTCCCTGGAGAGGTATCTAGCAAGGATGAACTCTAAAAATATCACAGTCAATCATTGCTATTCAGATCTGACAAAGAATATTGTTTTGCAATGTCTCTTGAGAGATGCAATTAAAATATTTTAGCAGAAAATAGTGTTTCCAAAAGTGTGGGTGGTCTTCAGAGTGTAAAGTTAATACAATTGATTAACTCAGCAACAGAGTAACTCACTTTCTCGATTCACCTTCTCACAGCTCCTAAGCATGGTTTTTAGCTGGGAGGCCAAACATTACCATCCTGCAGGAGCCAAATTTGCCCCCAAGTGCATGGGGATAATTAGATGTGAGAGAGTTCCTGCCCTACTAAAAGTAAGCTATGTGGATGGATGGGTTGCTGTTAATTTGGGCAGCTTTAAGACAAATGCAATATGTATGTTTGCACTGAAAGTGTCATACACTTCAGAACAGCATATTGCAGTGTGACATGTGCATCCAGATGTGATCAGTAAAAATAGACTGAACAGTTTTGGTTTTTTTTTTCCTTGAAAAGCTGATGTTCTGAAAGCTATGATTAAAGAAATACAGTTGTCAGAAGCAAGAAATTCTAATAATAATAATAATGATGCCAAGGAGAAAGAGTAGTTTAGAAAATTCACCAGGAAAAGCCAGCTCTGCAAAACATCTTTTCTGTGTGTTGCAAAATGGAGTGTGTTGTGCAAATTTTGAGCCAGAAAAGTTTTATTTGCACTGGAATTGCAACGGAAAGAGTACTGAAATGCTGGGCACCATCCAGGCTGATGCACATAAACCTGTTACTTCACCATCATTTTTGTGTACTAGTTTAAGTACTACTTTGCTGTCTTAAGACTCTGTTTTGTTTATTCTTATCATAGAGGCTGGGCTCTACTTCTGTAACTTTTACCATCACCTGTGGTTAGTCACCTTTATTAGCTGGCTGAAAGGTATCTGTACAAGAAATAGAGCTGGAAAACTGAAATTTAATGAGATTAGCTGGGGTGACTATTTTTACCTGGCCAAGTGCCACTCCCATTGCATGAGTTTTATCCAGAGCAGCTGACCAGGCTGGGGTAGGAACGGTGCAGACACAGAGGGGAGGTGTGTGCATGGGAACACGTGCAGGCACACCCAGAACTGTGTTGACAGCCCTGGACATCTGCTTCTCTTTATCAACCATCCAATTCCTCCCATCAGATGCCTCAATGAATCCTCATTCTTTGTCTGGCCTTTATTTCTACCTCTCATAAAGAGATTTTTAATTTTAATAGTGACTTATGAATCATGACTGCAACACAGAATGAATGCAAAACATTTCTCTCAGTCATGGCTAGCGAAAAAACCTCAGCAAGATTTTTAGAATGTCTGTAACAAACTAAAGATAAAACTGTTAAAATAGGAGCTCATTTGCATGGTGGCATTTTCCTCCCAATAAGCATTGATGTCAAGGGAGCCTGATTCTATTCTGAGCCTTCAGGGTAGAGCATAAGCAGGGCTAACAATACCTTCAGTTTTACTCCTTTAGGCTGGAGTATATTGGAAGTGATGCTGCATTATGAATGTTAATGAAAAATTAGATTTCCTTGAGTTCCTTGCCATGCTCATCAATTTTTCACCTTACATTTATGCCACCCGTGGTCTGGCTTGGGGTTTTATTTCACTAAAAAGTCTGCTGTCTAAGTTATGGAAACAAATTGATACACTCTGATCTGTCTATGATAAAAATATATTTACATTTGGAAAATAATTTAAATATTATCTGTATATATAGGAACTGAGAACTACTAGAAGATAAGGATAGAAGATGATTTACTGGATGCTGTTTGGAATATGGTCCAGCTAAGGTGATGGAGAGCTGAAACCTTTGTTGATATTTGAGGTGAAGAGAGAGACAATCTCAGAGAATTTTAAAATCTAAGTTAGGACTATCACCTTTTGGAAAGCTTGAAAATATTACTTTTTGCACTGCAATAAAATACCAGTATTTTCTTTCAATGAGGAAAAGATTTCTTTGTGGAGGTTTCACTAGATAATCTGCAAAAGTGCATGAGTGTAAAATAATATTTCATTTTATTCAGTAATGCTCTAAAGTTAGATGCTTAATATTCCAAGTACAATGTGAATGCTGACTATTTCTGATTAATTTCCTAGTATCTCTGAAACTACTGAATTAGTGTTAATGTAAACTGCACCACAAATATATGTGTCCTGACAGACCTGCAAAAACTCTGCTGGAGTTAGTGTAAGACCCCTTTGGGTATCAGCGAGGACTGTTTATGTTTGGACATCTGAGAGCTCACACATATGACTTTCACCAATTTTCAAGAGCTAACAGCATAAATGATTTTTTGTCATTTGGATCACAAAGCCTATAGACAGATCTATTAACACTCTCAGATGTGGAGATAGCTGACTTCTTTATAATTTAATAATTAGGGTTTTTTTTTTTGAAGTAGCAATCAGAATTTCATCTTATTGAAGCCTATATACCAGGGATAAAGTTCAAAGGATTTCTCAGCAGCATTCTTTCTTAAACAGTAGTTAAAATGGGCAGGTGAAGGTCTTTAGTCCGAGAAATCCAGGAGCTCAGACAAACTCTCCTAAATGTTACCTTCCTACTGAGAAATCTATGGACTAATAATGGGATTGAAAGTGTACTAAACTTCTGTAGACACATCTGGGCTCTTCATAGGTAGTGGAAATCTTTCACATCTTCCTCAGACAAAAAAAGTAGCTCACTTGCTTGAATATGGTTACATGTCAATATGCTACAATATTAATATTTGGGATTTCTTCCATCCAAAGCTCTAAAGTAATTTCATAAATATACAACACTGTGAGACAAAGGTAAATAACTAGTATTAATATCCTTCTTATATAGATCAACTTTGTGTGGGTTTCTTTTCAAGGTTTCTCTTGAGATCTTTCCAAAATTTGGCAAATAGAACTCTGTCTTTATCCTTCTTATTAAGTCTGTGTACCATGATATCCACCATGTTAGAGTTAATGCTTTCTGAGCTGGAAATTTCAGGAATTAATTTTAAAATAAAATACTTTGCAACAACAAAATAGAATTTACTTTCCTTAGGAAAAAAAAAATAATTGCAGCTAGAATACAGGAATGTCATGTCTTCAAGGAAGACAAGCCAAAATGTAGAACATGACCTAATTTTAAGCACAGAAAATGGCTATTCTCCCACAGAGAATATCAGCGGAAGTCAATTTCACATGAGACAGATAAGATGGCCTAACTAAACCTTTTTCACCGCTTTTCATACAATTCTAAGCCAACCCACATTATTAACCTTTCATTGATAAAGGAAACAGGTTTTAAGTTGATAACATCTTCTAATGATGGGCCTAAAAGCTGGAATTTAACAGAAGTAAAGACATTTTATTGTATCCTGTAAAGCATCCAGTTCAGCTAAAAAATTTTAAAAAATAGTATTTTTTAAAAATAGTATTTTTTAAAAATAGTATTAATAAACACATCCTCATTTAAAAAGTTATAAACCTAAAGATTTCTCCAGAGACTATGCATATACACATCAGAAAAAGAAATTAGAAAAAAACCCAGAACTGGTATCTTCCATTAGGGTGGAGTCATAGTGTAGTTGGACAAGGTCACCACATTTGTCAAGTGTGATTTTCCCTTCATGCAGCCAGGTTGGATGTCACCAATCCACCTCATTTTCCATGTGCCTTAGCATAGTTCCCAGGAGGATTGAGGTTAATTGCCATATCATTAAGTGAATTGTTGATGTCAAATTATATTTATGTTTTACTCATGAATTTTCTGGGACAAGAGCAAGGCATTGTCGTGCTTTTTGCATTAACTATATAAACATAGAAGCCAAATGTGATCTCTGTGATCCCAGAGTTCTGTGATAATCCCAAGGGATCGTAGCATGAGGCCTCCAAGTGTACTTAAGTTTCAGCCTAAGAGTACTTTTCTTTCATTAAGTTGGCCTACTTGGGTAACTAAGCAAAAACTTATTCCTTCCTACTTCAGGAGCCAAGGCAGTGCTCAGTATTCATAAAGCTGACACAACCTGGCTTAGTGACAACCATTTACTTCTAGCTAAGGCTTTTGGGAATTAACTCTATTAAAATAATTTTTTCAGACATCATTTATACCCTATTGATTTGTAATGAAATGTCCATCTGTTTTCATAAACAGAACATGATCCATAGCCCATGCACCTTTCTGCAGGAATGTCCAATATCTCCTGTGTGTGGGTATTTCAGTGAGAGTTAGGTCTAATTGAATGATAATTTGCCGTAGCATTACAAATTGTGGTTTAACTAGAATTATGTGGAACTTTATATAAAACCCAATCAGACAGTAAAACAGATTTTTAGCCTTAAACCAGAGGTCGTCCTTCCACTGAATTTTAATGAGATGTTCTGAGACCCTCAGAGGATAGAAATGTCTTTAACCCTTGCATTGCAAACAGGGACTTGCAAATGGCAGCGTTTCAAAATTCCCTAATAAAATGATGTCATGGTGACATCACAAATCAATGTGATCTGATGCTAATTAACCCAATTTATCATAATGAATAAAAGAACAACAACTTTCCAATGACCTTGCAGGCAAAGAAAATAAGAAGATCTTTCCATACTGTGTCACCAGGGCAGAAAAAGCATGTAATATAGATTAAGAAGAGCCCAAATCTGGATGTCACTGCTTCTAGAGGGTTTTGGTAGGGAAGCTGTGTGAAGAACACACAGCTGTGGCACTGAGCAGCAACCCTGGAGTTTAGGCTAAATTCTCAGGGTTTTATTTTTCCTGCAGACCTGATGAAAGGGTGAAATATACTGTGCATCTGAGTGAACCTAAATCACTAAATTATGTTTATTTACAAGGATAAGCTTATATGTGGATTTATAGTAAGTTCTGTAAGGCTTTTGAGGTGAAAATTTCTGTGTGAGGACCAACTTACCCTGCAGGTCAGAGGAGACCTTGTGTTCCAGTTTGAGTCCATTGCACTTGGTCGTGTCACAAGCACAACAGAAGAAAGCCTGGGTGCAAGTCTGCCCACTCCTTTTTATGTGTTTATACACACTGAGGAGATTCCCCCAAGCCTTCTCTTCTCCAGGCTGCCATGTCCCAGCCCTCTCAGCCTTTCTTCACATGGAAGACATTTCAGTTCCTTTATCATCTCAGTGGCCCGTCACTCTCCAGCATGTCCATGTTTTTCTTCTACTGAGGAGCCCAGAACTGGGCAGAGCTCTCCAGGTGGGGCCTCATCAATGCTGAGTTCAGAGGAAGGACCACCTCCCTCCACCTGCTGGCAACAGCTCCAAAGCAGCACATGATGCCTTCAGCCTCCTGTGCCACAAGGGCACATCTGAGGCTGTGTGGCATGAGGAGGCATCAGGGGGATTGCAATACCTGAGACAGTTGCTCTGGTTACCATAAATAACCTCCTCAAATGTTAAAACTCATGGCAAAAATATCTGGTTTGAATCTCCTTCTGAAAATGGAGCATAGAGAGGCAAAGCAATGCCCAGTGAATAACAAGCATCTGTACCACGCCTGCTTTAAGTGTATTCAAATCAGCTTTTAAGGTCCTGGGCTGGGTTATATTTGGTTTTTGTCAAAATCATTAGCAGACAAATGCAGACCATTACAGGAAAAGGGCTCTGTTCTGTCTGTGTGCTCTGCATGTCACAGCCATGGAAAGCTTTTCTCTTTTTTAGCCTGCAGACCTTTCTTGTGTTTGAGTAGATAAATGTAAATTGGAGATTGAGCAAATAGTGTTAGATATTTTAATGCAGGCAGATATGGTTGCTGCTGGATAAGAGCTTACGCTTCTGTTATGTTCTAAATTTGAATAACTTGGTACAGCAAAATTCCTTTAGAGTTCTTAGCAAAAATAAAATCAGGAGAAAGCTTGAGCAGCTCTGAGCTTATGACCAACAATTTATTGTGAAACTCAGATTAAGCCCACAGAGAATTCATTTTTTTTATATTATTTTTTGAAACATGCAAATTTATTAAATTACCATTTTGGTGTCCTGGGTACTGGAAGAAAGACCTGAGAAGGAAGAGTCCACACTCTGCAAAGATTTATGTACCTTCTGAACTTTAAGTGTATAAAAAGACCCTCCTTCATGCTTGAAGATAAACAAACAAATGATATATCATACTCAGGGAGCTGAGCTAGACCTGTGCAATGCATCTCAGGTGCATACACTGGTGCTAAGCACACTGGGAAGCTCATAATGAGCCAATGTATCTGACTTCTTATCCCAGCTAAGCTCAGCAGTCCTTAGACTAGTTTACTTTTTTTACTTATAGCCAGCTCAAGTATGGTTGGCTCAAGCATCTTTTTGACAGACCATTAGATGAAATAGCCATGGTATTTTAGCAGCTTTTGGAGGTATTTCTCTGAAAATTCATCCTTGGATGAGGTTTTGATTAGGCAGCTGTTTCATGTACCCTCCTGTAAGGAGTTTGCAGTGGCAGCTTCCCAGTGATTAACAGCTGGCAATGGGATCCTGCACAGAACAAACAATATTATACTGACTCCCTGATCCCTGATTCCTGGGGCTGGGATGCTCCTGCTCCATCTCTTCCCCAACCCCTGCCCCTCACTGGGGTTTTGGCACCAGCCCTGGCCATGGGGTCCAGCCCTGGCCTCCTGGTGGGAAGCCCCACTGTCCCCAGCTTCTGCTCCACAGGGATGTCACTGTGCCATGGCAGTTTTTAAAACTGGGACTTTAAATTACTTTAAAAAACTTTGCAAGTTTTGCTGAATTGGTAGGTTTAGCAAAAAACCCAGCCTTTCAGGTTTCAAGGTTTCAAAATGGTTCTCACCAGTGGATAAATATTGTCTATACATAACATTGCTTTTTGGCAGATAAATTTAATGTCCCTCATGCATTTTTTCAGGGACTTTTAGCCCTATGTATTTGTATTTATTATTTAAGTATTCATTTTATCTGTGCTGCCCAGATAAAATCTGAAATATAATAAACTGATTGACAAAATGAAGATTTTGTACATGTTCCCTTGAGAAAAACTTAACATTTTGAGCACAGAGTCAAAATCTATTTTGGAGATTGAAAAAAAAAATTCTGGAAAAGTCCAAGAACAGCAGAATAATTTATATAATGTAGGAAACTGTGGACAGGCCCCAAAAATAACAGAAAAAGTGGTATAGATACCTTGCTCTTAATCACTGACTGCTCAAAGCAAAATGTCTAAAAATTACTCTACTATTAATAGTCTGTATAAAGATATCTTATTGAGGTAAGGAAAAAATCTCAGGTTATGTTTCTTTGTTGATAAGAAGAAAAGCCAGATTCTCATTGTACACTGGCTTTTTTGGGTTTTTTTGTTATCAGTTCTGGCCCAAAACTTACTTGTTTTATTCAATAGCTATATGGCTAATTATAGAAACACTGATTCTATGTATGTGGATTTCTATTACTTTTGCTCTTTTAAACATCTGTTTAATTGCAGAAAATACATGTATATACTGAGAAAAGTGTTCTTCTTTTCCCAGACAGGGGTTCAAAAGTATGTAAATCCCCCAACCAGCACTTACATAAGTAAATACTTGGCTTACTGTAGAGAAAATAAGAGAGGAATCAACTCCATTTATCCAATGAATTACAGTACTATAATAACATAATGCTATTTAGTGTATGTTCTGAAGAACACCATTTATTTACAACCTGCTATTCAGAGGGTTTCTTTTGTTTCCCTTTCCTGTACATATGAGAGACAGTCCACAGACTCTTCTTGTTTTGTATTTATTGTAATGCAGATAAAACTTTACTAAATTTTTGTGACTACACTTTACCAAGTTTTTCATGGGTATTGTAATGAATACCAAACAAGTAGACACAAGCCGGAATTACAGACTTTGTGGGAATTAAGACACTAAACCTGCCTTTCAAAAATATCCCGTGGGTAGAATTTCTAAAAGCAGTTCTTGGAACAAGGTACCCAGCTGCTATTGATTTTTCATTAGACATGTAATGGATGTAGTGCTATAGAATGTTGTTTCTGTCTTTTATTAAAAAATAAATCTGAGTACAGTACAATGCAGTGACTTTCCCAAGTTAGGTCCATGCAAAAGTATTGGCTGGAAAGAAATCACAGCAAATGTTCTTCCAAAAAAAAACCCCAAACCTCCCCCCCAAAAAAAAAAAACACCAAAAAAACCCCACACCATTGTCATCCCAACCTTTCACACAGTGTTTTTAGTTAATGATTTAAATACACATTATGTTCTCCAATGGTCGAAAACTAAGAAATATTTAGGAACCATTGGCATGGTGACAAGTGTGTGAAGAATTTACAACTTTCCAGGCAGATTTCTCATTTTCAAGAGAAAATACTGTCATAGAGCTAGAGTTAGGTTTGTTCTTAGTGTCACTTTTCAAATTCCACATTTCACAAGATTCTGTAATTTAAGCAGCACATATATGTCTGTTCAGGGGAAAAAAAAACCACCAAAAACCAAAAAACCCTTGCAAAAGATGACTCAAAACAAAGAAAAACCCTCTAACAGTCCATCATGGACCTCATCTGAAACATTGCATCTTGCAAACTCTCCAGGACTGCAGCTAAGACAGGAAATCACTTTTGCAGGTAGAGTAGAACCAGTTTGAAATTTTGAGCATAACTCCTGTAACATGGACATTCAGCTTGATACAGAAAATCAGTACAAGTCATTGGAAGCTTTCTGTGTGCTCTCTGGTGACAGGCATCCTGCCAGCACCTCTCAAGCAAGAGGACTGAAAACTAGCTCAGGTAGATTCTGCATCCAGGAACAAAGCCAGCCCCTCTAATATGCTTTCCCTGGCTTTTCTTACCCACAGACTCAGTGACCTATGAGCCCAAGATTTTATGTGGAGCCAAATCATTAACTATCCTATTGTGTAGCTGTTTTGCACTACAGAAAGATCGAAAGGCTCAGACAAAGAAGAGGCATTTAATCCACATAATAACCTTTGTAATTCTCCCAGTGTGGTTTCTGCACGGCATTATTAATTATTTCTGAGGACAGATTTGCCCTGAATATTTATGTAAGGATAAACTTTATGTGTTTGCCATTTCCATGTCTCCTAATTCCTAACACAGTTTTTAATTTAAACCACAGAAGAAGAAATTGCGTATCACATTATGACCAGGCTTACCTATACCAGCCACTTGTGTCCAAACAAATCAAAAGCTATCAAAGGCAAAGGCATGATAAAGGTTAGAATCAATAATCAACCAAATATGAGCTCTTCTGCTTAGCTAGAGCTCCTGTCTTGATCATGGCAACACAGTGAGGGTGGCAGAATTGATTACTGCACTTTAAATTTTCACTTTAGCATGCTGTGCACAAATAAACATATCAAGGTTCCTGCCACTGTACTGTTCTTGCATTCTTGATGTTTTCTATGTAGAAACGTGGAGATGGGGAAGTCACAGTGCTCTGTGCTGCTTCTGCCAGGAAGAGGATCCCCTCCTCCAAGTGGCTCAGCCTGTCAGGTGCAACTTGAGCAGTGGTTTCCCCAGTCTCACATCACCCACTGTGCCCTTGTTGTGTTAGAGTGCTCTCTCGCTGAGACAAAAAAAAAGATATTTGAGTGTTTTGCCCAATTTCTGAAGTTAGGTGAGCCATAAATTTCATATAAACCTAGGAGCCTGGTGGCATGCATTTGGAGAAAGCTTTCCACACTCAGGCCAAGGGTGAATCCCTGTTCTGCTTGTCTTTTCAGACTGGAAGCAAAGAACATTGCTGCCTTTCTGCAGATTTAAAGTCAATTTGTCAGTTCTCATTGCTGTTTTCCAGCTCCACATGAGGAATGGAGAGACTGAGAGAAATCAAGCCAGATTTACGACTAAAACTTACAGATATCATTTAGGGGTGAAATTTTGAATAATATCTCTATGCTAGCAAAAAGCCTTCCCAAGGAAAAAAACTGTATGAAAACCTTTTACTTCTCTCCTTCACAATAGAACTGCATCCATAATAGAGTCCTTGCCAGTATTAGCTGTACTGAGAGATATATCTATTCCAGTAAACCTTTTACTAGTGTAGGCTAGACATCAATTTCACTCTGCTGAAGCTCAGGAAATCAATGACCACCTGCAAAGACAGGCACTGGAAATAATCACTGAGAATTATGTTAAATCCTCCTGGAGTTATGAGATTATGGAGGAAGCTCAGTCTACATTAAAATATGCATATACTCCAGCACTTGTGGTTGCAGAAAGATGGCAAAAAGTACGTGGCTAGCAAAAAGAAAACAGCAAACCTTAAAATGGTACGAAAAAGCAAGATTAAAGGTTGGTTCTGTGCTCAACTCTTTCTGTTACCTTAGTGAGAGACTGACATAATGTTTCAAACAAGAGGTTGTGAGGCTGGGATATAACAATGACCCTGACTCTCAGTTCCTAAACCTCATCTGGTGTGCAGATATCACTGAACTCAACCATTGCCAGTTCCCTCTTTTGCCTCTCCAAAACTGACATTCCTGCAGAGAGAAAAAGTATCATTATATGCAAATGATACATTTATGTCTGTATAAGTGTGTCTGTCTGAGACAGGTGAGTGTGCTGCTGCTTCTTGTACCCAGATGCAATTGGCTGTGAGAATGATCTATTCCCAGTTCATACATGAACACAAAGCAAGCAAATATGCTTTATACAGGCGTGTACACAAATGTCTTCATGCACATATACATATAGATAGATGATAGATTAGATAGATAGATAGATAGATAGATAGATAGATAGATAGATAGATAGATAGATGTAATAATAAAATCATAGAATTCTTCAGACTGGAAAAGACCTTTAAGATTCTTGAGTCCAAATGTTAATGCATCACTGCCAAGTCCATCACTAAACTGTGTCCTGAAATGTCTTTTAAATCCCCCAGAGATGGAGACTTCTCCAATGCCCTGTGTAGTCTGTTCCAATAATTGACAAACCTTTTGGTGAAAAAAAATTCCCAATATCCAATGTAACCCTCTCCTGGTGCAATTGTTTCCTATTGGCACAAATGGACATCATATGCACACATAAACATATGCACAAATGTGGCCACGATCAGACACACTCCCAGCACCCATGCAAACCAAAATGACACCAACAGCCTCATCCTGCTTCCTTCTCTGGCTGGACAGAGTGGAAGTCCACTACTGAAAACACACACATACACACATGTACCACAGGTGAGCAGGATCCCTCAAGGAGCTGGACTCAGACACTGTCCAGTCTCCACAGCTGCCAGCATAGAAGGCCCCAAGGCTGTACCCCCTCTCCAGCTGCTGACACAGACAGAACCACCCAGGATTTCTTGG
>VWYE01015463.1:107500-175883 GCA_013398995.1 Alaudala cheleensis
ATATTTGAGTGTTTTGCCCAATTTCTGAAGTTAGGTGAGCCATAAATTTCATATAAACCTAGGAGCCTGGTGGCATGCATTTGGAGAAAGCTTTCCACACTCAGGCCAAGGGTGAATCCCTGTTCTGCTTGTCTTTTCAGACTGGAAGCAAAGAACATTGCTGCCTTTCTGCAGATTTAAAGTCAATTTGTCAGTTCTCATTGCTGTTTTCCAGCTCCACATGAGGAATGGAGAGACTGAGAGAAATCAAGCCAGATTTACGACTAAAACTTACAGATATCATTTAGGGGTGAAATTTTGAATAATATCTCTATGCTAGCAAAAAGCCTTCCCAAGGAAAAAAACTGTATGAAAACCTTTTACTTCTCTCCTTCACAATAGAACTGCATCCATAATAGAGTCCTTGCCAGTATTAGCTGTACTGAGAGATATATCTATTCCAGTAAACCTTTTACTAGTGTAGGCTAGACATCAATTTCACTCTGCTGAAGCTCAGGAAATCAATGACCACCTGCAAAGACAGGCACTGGAAATAATCACTGAGAATTATGTTAAATCCTCCTGGAGTTATGAGATTATGGAGGAAGCTCAGTCTACATTAAAATATGCATATACTCCAGCACTTGTGGTTGCAGAAAGATGGCAAAAAGTATGTGGCTAGCAAAAAGAAAACAGCAAACCTTAGAATGGTATGAAAAAGCAAGATTAAAGGTTGGTTCTGTGCTCAACTCTTTCTGTTACCTTAGTGAGAGACTGACATAATGTTTCAAACAAGAGGTTGTGAGGCTGGGATATAACAATGACCCTGACTCTCAGTTCCTAAACCTCATCTGGTGTGCAGATATCACTGAACTCAACCATTGCCAGTTCCCTCTTTTGCCTCTCCAAAACTGACATTCCTGCAGAGAGAAAAAGTATCATTATATGCAACTGATACATATATGTCTGTATAAGTGTGTCTGTCTGTCTGAGACAGGTGAGTGTGCTGCTGCTTCTTGTACCCAGATGCAATTGGCTGTGAGAATGATCTATTCCCAGTTCATACATGAACACAAAGCAAGAAAATATGCTTTATACAGGCGTGTACACAAATGTCTTCATGCACATATACATATAGATAGATGATAGATTAGATAGATAGATAGATAGATGTAATCATAGATAGATAGATAGATAGATAGATGTAATAATAAAATCATAGAATTCTTCAGACTGGAAAAGACCTTTAAGATTCTTGAGTCCAAATGTTAATGCATCACTGCCAAGTCCATCACTAAACTGTGTCCTGAAATGTCTTTTAAATCCCCCAGAGATGGAGACTTCTCCAATGCTCTGTGTAGTCTGTTCCTATAATTGACAAACCTTTTGGTGAAAAAAATTCCCAATATCCAATGTAACCCTCTCCTGGTGCAATTGTTTCCTGTTGGCACAAATGGACATCATATGCACACATAAACATATGCACAAATGTGGCCACGATCAGACACACTCCCAGCACCCATGCAAACCAAAATGACACCAACAGCCTCATCCTGCTTCCTTCTCTGGCTGGACAGAGTGGAAGTCCACTACTGAAAACACACACATACACACATGTACCACAGGTGAGCAGGATCCCTCAAGGAGCTGGACTCAGACACTGTCCAGTCTCCACAGCTGCCAGCATAGAAGGCCCCAAGGCTGTACCCCCTCTCCAGCTGCTGACACAGACAGACCCACCCAGGACTTCTTGGCTGCCATAGCTGACTCTCACCCCTGGAGACACACAGGCACTCTCACATCCTCCACGTTCCCACACAGGCTCACTCAAGTCCCCAGGCTACTCAGGGGCTGGTTTTCACTAGATCCTTCCATTTCCTGGCACCACAGACACACAGGATGCCCATTTTATGGTGTGGCTCTAGTTGTTGCAGTGAGACCCTCATGCATGCAGGTGCACACAGAGCAGGGAGTTGTCACTTGGGGAGGAGGCTGAAGGGAATGCAACAAGGCTACTCCCTTCCCTGACAGAGCACAGACAGACAAGCACACTGACCAGGAAATTATTTACATGTGTCTGATCTTTTTCATCCCCTTACTCCTCTTTTCCAACTTTCATTCCTCCCAAAATCACTTAAATCACTTTCTTGTTCTGCCTTTTGTTCCCCCCCTAAATCTTGCATAATAGGAATGACCCAGAACTGCTTTTGTCTTTATCCTATAAAAAGTCCCACCCCCATACAGCAACCCCCATAATCCAAAAGTGACCTGTGGTGATGGTTTTTGTGTTTTGGCACTGGGGTGGATAGCTCTGCTGGGACAGCCCTGGGTGTTGTTCTTTGGGAGTCTCTAATTTGGGTTCCTGACTGCCATTGTGCCTTTTGTGCTCCTCTGGGCTTGTGCAGATGGGTATTTGAGGGGCTCATGGCCACTGTGATGGGTCTGGAAGTAGCCTGGCAGAGCAGTAATGGGGACTCCCTCCTGCCATTATCTCTCTGTAGTAATCTGTGGGTGTGTATATGGGCTTTATCACATAACTTAGCAGGATGTATACAGCACATAAGAATACACTCTATTTAGATTGGAACAGCAATGATCAAAACAGACTTTGATTGTAATTGTACTATCTCTTGTCACACATGGCCTCCCTTGCTTTTAGTCAAAACCCCATGATTTTAATTCACTGTGATATTTGTATGCACTTGGATTTGGCATATTTTGAAAGAAAGATTATTTAGAGATAATTTTAAGTATCTAGAGAGTGCAAAAATAGCCAGTAATGACAGTAATGAGTATTAACAGAAAGTAATGAGGAGTTCTGAGAGAACAGTGTAGGACACAGGGCCTGATCTTTGCCCTTCTCATAAGTGTGAGAGAAGGTTGGGGTACCTGAGCCTCAGAGACAGCTTCAATACTGAACCAGCTTGGAGGATTTTAGGATGAATTTCATTACAAGCTCACAACACTAATGAATCACCAAAATAGTAGCATCACCCTCTGCCCAGTGAATATTTAAGAAATTTTCTGAAAAATTACACATTCTAGTCATGGTATGAACCAACAAAATTGTGACATTTTTGAAGCTTCTTCCAGACTGTGCACACAGTCTGTTTACAGCATCTTATCTTTTTCTCATGAACTTGATACAACGGCAAAGATTGAGCTTATTGACATGTTAAATTACACTTACTGGGCAGTAATTACACTGCTGGGATTTTCGAAGGAAAAGGGAACCAATTCTCTTTTAACTTCTTGCAGGTGACTAGGATTGGTAGAATGGAAAATTACCAGGCACAAAAGAAGGATGCTAAGGGTTTGAAGATGGGGAGGGGGTATAAACTAGGGAAACTTTAGAAATACATACAAGTGTTGTGTAGGAGGGAAAAATAACTATGGACAGACTTTAAAAGCAAGAAGACATCCATAGAAGTTTTGATTCCTGCCCAACAAGGTGTTCCTTCCCTAGAAGGAAATTGTATGCAAGGTTTATTATTATTTGTGTTTACATGCTTCTTAAATAATGGCAGTGATTTTGAAACCTGGGGAGAATTGTTGGTAAAGAAAGGATAATTTTTATTATCACATCCTGAATATGTTGGGTTTTTTTCATGGTAAGTTGAATAACCACTCCCTAAAGGGATCAACTGATCCCAGCTTTCAGTGTGAACAGAACACATTTGCTTTGGCAAGAATAAAAGGTAATTTAAAGCACACCAAATCTGTCTGGTCAAGATGTAGGGCAAATATAACAAATAAATATGTGCACAAGAATCAGCGCAATAGCATCCCCCACTTTGTGGTTTTTATGCTTCTATTGCTTTCCTTTCCTGGGAAAAAGGTAAAAAGTGTGAATTTCCTCAAGCACCCTTACCTTTTTGCTGGGGAAACTCAGAGCTGGCTGTGCCTGCAGGTCTGCTATGTCCCTGCTCCCCTGCTCTGTTATGGGCCCTGGCCATGCCACTGACACCAACCCAGCCCTGCTGAGGCACTGGCCTCTGCCCTGGTGCTCCCAGCTCTGGCTCCTTCCTGAGGCACACCTGCTTTTCTGCTTCCCAAGAACAAGCTCTTTCCTGGCACACATTTATAAGAGCACTAAATAGGACCAGGGCACAAAATGAACGCTGGCACTGAGCTGTCCAGAGTGTTCAATTCTTTGCCTGGTGCACCACACAGTTTCACTGACTCAAGCTGCTGTGTGATTGCAGACACCATTCCGTTGTGTGCATGAACCATGGATCATTTCCACCAGCCTATTTGGAGGGGTTCATTTTGGGAAGTATGAGGGTGCTGGCCATGCATGTATAATCCATGCAGCACCCCTTGGCCTTGGGGACAGAGAGAGGTTCCTAGCCTGGTTTTGTTTTTTCACAAATATATTTACTAGTTTGTATTGCCCACTGAGATATTAGGAAGAGATGCATTTCAGTGGCAACAATGAGATGCTTAAAGAGAGACTTACATGTGACATTAGGAAAATTTGTTTTAGAGTAACACTGATTAAACAGTGGGTGACCTAAGAGGTTTGTGGAAGCTGTGTTAAGTGGTGGATTTAGGAAGCAAGTTTGTGAGAAGATGTTGTGGTTTGACCCTGGCCCAACACCAGAGTCCCATGGGAGTTGCTCACTCACCCTCCCCTGCCACAGCTGGGTAGAGAAAAAAAAAGGTAATGAAGGCTTCATGAGTGAGATAAAGACTGGGGGAAAACACTTCAAGGGCAAAACATGTTCAATTTAAGATTGCATAGCAAATTTTTTGCTAACAGAGTCAGAGGAGGATAAAAAGAAGTAAAAGAAGCTCTTAAACCATATTTTTTCCCCCTAGCCCCTCCCTCCTTCCCACCAGCAGCACAGGGAGAGAGGGCATGGGTCAGTTCATCACTGAGATTTTCTTCCACTGCTCCAGGAGAGGAGTCCTTACCCTGCTGCACCATGAGGTCCCTCCCATGGGACACAGTTCTCCATTAATTTCTCTACTGTGAGTCCACTCCCACAAGGAGCAGGCCTACAGCACCTACATGAGTCCCTCCCATGGGCACACAGCCCTCCCAAAACTGCTGGGATGTAGGTCACTCCTCACGGGGTGCAGTCCTCCAGGGACAGGCTGCTCAAGCTGGAAGCAGGGCCCCCTCTCTTCACTGGGTCTCCCACTGGATCACAGCCTCCTCCAGGCATCCACCTGCTCCAGTGTGGGCATCTCCCCCAGGGGCTGTGGGTGGATCTCTGCATCCCCCATGGATCCCTATGGGTTGTGCATGGATCTCTGCATCCCTGTGGATTCCCAGGGGCTGTGGGGGGTGGAATCTCTGCATCCCCCATGTATCCCCAGGGGCTGCAGAGCCACAGCTGCTTTGCCATGGTCTCACCTCCGCCTGCAGAGGAATCTTGGCTGTGGTACCTGGAGGACCTCCTCCCCCTCCTTCTGCACTGACCTTGGTGTTGCCTTGTTGTTTCCCTCACATGTTCTCACCTCCTCCTCTTCTCTGACTAGAATCAAAACCTGGGACTTTGTTTTGATTTTCTTCTTAAATATGTCATCATGGAGGCATTACCAACCTCTCTAATGGGCCCAGCTTTGGCCAGCTGCATGTCCATCCTCTGAGTCATCAGGGATTGGGTCTGCTGCCCATGGTGGAAGTTCCCAGCAGCTTTTCAAAGAAGCCACCTGTGTGGCCCTTTTGCTAACGAAACCCAGGCTGTACAGAACCAATACAGAAGTACTGGAGAATCTATCCCACCTCAACAAGATACAGTACACTGGGACAGACTGTCCAGAGAAGTTGTGGCTGCCCCATCCCTGGAGATGGTCAAGGCCAGAATGGAGGATATCCTTGCCCATGGCAGAGGGCTTGGAACTATGTGATCTTTATGGTCTCTTCCAAATGAAACCATTCTATTATTTTTTCACTATGCAACTGTTTAAAAGCTTATATTTTTAAGGATTGTAGCTTGTTTTGGTACCCCTGTGAATAGGTAGGTGACATAGGAAGAAAGAAAAATGAGGGAAGAAAGAGGAGAAAACATAGAAAACAAAAATACACTTGTGAGTGAAGGCAAAAAGAAAGGCTTCTTTGAGAAATATGGAACAGGCACAGCTCAAGGAACAAAACACCATAGTCTTATTAAGAGAGGGAAACCCAGAATGTTGGAGGACAGGAATATTCATGTGGAAAAATCTATGGATGGAAAACTGATAACTTTAATGAATGAATTCATGCCAATAGCTGAGCATGGTCTGTTTATTAAGAGTTAATGAAGAGCATTTTGCAAGCAGCATTGCAGTAATTCTATTTAAAGCACTCACTTTTTCTTCTGTCTGTTCTCTCGCCTACTGAAAATTGCACAACTCTGTTCTCCAACACTATTATGAAAAAAGCAATCAACTCAATTGTCTGGGGTGTAATGATGCTGACTACCTCCTTCCAGCATTCACAGAGAGAGAGAGAATAAGATAAATAACCTGAGACAAAAACACAAATCATTAGAATTTTTAATAAGCCTTCACCAACAGAAGGCTGAGTACTGTTAGTTATATCTGCCAACTACTGCTCATGGTCCAGTGGATAGCACAGTGAACAGAGATCTCAGAGATTTCTGCTCTTCTTCCAACTCTGCAGTCTTCCTGCATAGCAGCCTCAACAGGCCACGTGAATTTCAGCTTCAAGTGGTACAATGGAGATCATTAGGTAACATATAAATAGTGCTGGAGGTGCAGTACTCTGGGAAAAAAGAAAATACTCCAAAACTGAGAGCAAGCTTTCTCTTTCTTGTTCAGATAGGAACGGTGACCTTCCCAAATGAAGTGCTGTGACCTCATGTAAGACACAGGGTCATGAGCCTGAGGGAAATTCAATTGCAGACATGGGGTTGTAAGTCTAGAAATAGAAGCAGACAAGTATTTCTGGCAAGAGGTTGCAGGAAACTGAACTAGAAGTTATTACCATCACAACTGCAGCTAGAACTTTCAATGTACACAAAGTCCCTGAGAAAATCTCCAGGAAACCATAGTTTAAAAGTCTTTTAATGCCTCTGTTTCTGGTCCATTCTTTGTTTCAGTTCTCTGATCTCTCCAATTAGATTTTTCCGTGAGTTTTTTGGGTTTGGTTTGGTTTTTTTTTTTTTTCCTTTCTAGGAAAACCAGGACCAGTACTCTCTTTATGCTGTGCTGGAGATATAAAGAAGCTTCAATCTACCACAGACAAACAATGAAAGATTTCTTGGATAGTAGGAAAAATATCAAATGGCAAAAGGTGGAAAAATTACCACAGTCTAAATCAGAAACATCAGCAGACCTGTAGTAATGTATAAAAATAAATCTTGCACTACAACAAAGAATTTAAACCCATTCCACTGTAACTATACTACATTTAAAGACATCCTTTTAATGTTTGCCTAGATAATAAACACACTTCAACCCATCTCATCCTGCTCCTGCTTTCTACTTATTGGCTTTACAGCATAAAGCACATGCTGAGTTCATGATCAGTCTGTCTTGTAGGTGTAGACAACAGAAAACTCTGAATGACCTTCCTCCTATTTCTTATTTCTCCTTTTGCAGACTAATTCTCAGTAGTCAGTTTTTTTGGTAGTATGGCTGGTTGTAATTCTTTTGGGAAGAAGGAGATCTCTATAACTTGCTGTGTCAAGAGAACAACATGGGAACAGAGAAGCCTGCCTGGGTCAGGTCAGTGTTGTGCCTCTACATCCAGCAGTGGCAAAATGAAGGGAAACACATGAACCTGGCTGCTGTTTGCATCCATTCCCTTTGTACTCTCCCTCTGAACTCACAATAATTTGTTTTTCACTTGTTTCTGTTTGGGAAGTACACTGATACTGTCCACTACCACTATTCCCCTCTGCCAGTGAGTTCTAAAAGTTTGCAACCCTCCAGTGTGTAGGGTTTCACTTTTTGACCTTGAAAGCATTGAAGTGCAGATTTCTGTTTATGTGATTAAAGTCATGACCTGTTTTTATTACTAGTCAATGCCTCTGTGAGCTCTTACCCTCTGGCAGACTTAAAATCTTTCTGTACAGACATATTGTCTGTCTTTGTTTTTTCGATGAGGTTATGGCATGCAGCTCCAACTCTTTGTGGGAGCACTAATTAAAGGGTAAAGGACAGTGTTAAAGAAAGCTATAAGCTCCCTCTCTCCCATAAGAAAACAGAGGAGAAACTGCACATCTACTTAACTGGGACAATTTCACATGACTGATTCAGAGCAATTCATTTCAATTACTCTGATCATCAGATAAATAGCACATCTGGTAGTGTCTGCAAACTAATCATTAGCAGGTGTGAATTGGTGTCTACAAGCATATATTTCCTACTGTGTGGCCCTTTGTTCACTTTAGGACACTTCTTAATTAGAGACAAGCCTGAACCACAAGCCTTTAGATGTAGATCTGTTCTTTGAACACCCCCAAAATCAGCTCTTTCTGCATCAGGTTGTTATTTAGAGAAAACATGTCCGGGGAAAAAAGAAAATAAAATCGGTTTCATGGTTCTGAACAAGTATTCATTGCCCAGGTCTGGCTCATTGGATACTGCCTTGGATTTACAGGAGCTTCTGTTTACAGCAATAATGGCATCTATGATTTGTACTGTATTTATAGCCTGTGGTACTTATGACCAAAATAACATCCATTTTTATTGTCAAGGGCATGTAAGTAAAAGTTTCCACTACAAATGTAGAAACTTCTATTTAATTGTTGCTGGATGATGGTTGCCACCGTAGGCATTTAGAAAGAGACCTCAATAGACTTTAGAGAAGTCTGTCTAAAATGGGGGAAAAAGAGAAAACAGAACTGGGATGTAATAGCATGTCACCTGATAAAAGCAGCTATTGTGCCAGGAAATTTAAATGTAGAACAAAGAGCCGTGGAATTGTTTCAGTTGAAAAAGACCTTTAAGATCATAAAGTCCATCCATTAAGCTAAAGATGGAGGATATTTTTTCATCTGAGTCCCAAACCTTATCTGACCTATGATTAAATTTCACATCTTGATTTTAGAGTTGTGTCTCAAGAACACATAGTCATACACCTGTGTGTAGCCATATACCAAAGCTGTGTGGCTAACCTGGTTAATCTGCTTTGAAAATTATTATATACATGATTTTTGAATAAGACCATTTAAATAAATCTTAAAATAAATGTAAATCACTAGAATATGAAGGCTACTGATCTTCTCTTTATGAAGATTTGGGTTTTATTATGATCTGAAAATATAGTTTATATCAGAACTTGTGAGCTAAGAAGATCAAGGGGCCAAAAAGATTTATATAAATGTTATATCCCTGTTTGCAAGGCATGCATTGCAAAGTACCACCTCTACCTGAAGTGCAAGATAATGGTACCACTCTTCCCTGTGAGTAATGGTGGGTGTCCTTCTGGCAAGACACAGCTGGTTGAGGATCAATTTATGTTACAAATAATTTGAGCACAACCAGCTAGGATTTCACCTTATTCTGTTATTTAACTCTTTTGTAATTCCTTTCGGACAAGGACAATATTACTTCTAGTAGGTTTTTTTTTTTTTATTGGAGAAATGTACATAGAAAACCTAAAATGGGCAAGAAAACATCATGGGTCAATAATTAGGGAGAGGGTTAAATTGTGCAAATAAAATCAATCATGGAAGGAGGTTGAGTAATGTACTTTTAAAGCCTGAGAGGAATATCCTAAGATCCCCCACTAGCTAAACACATGGCATGTGTAACCCTTTGTGGGCTTTTTTGATCAATTAGGCATACATTAAATCAGGAAAGTGTAGGGTAAAAGACACAAACAGGAAATCAAGAGACCACAACAACTCTGAAGAAGATCAAAGCAGTGAAGAAACAAAGACTGAAAAGCAACTGAAACTTAGTAGAGGTAATTTTTGTCCAATGAAAACAGTAATATCCTACTAACAGGGGTAGCAGTCCACTAGTCAAAATACTTGAAAACTCAGTTTACTCATAAAAAATAGCAGAAAACAAAGCCAGAGCTTTGGATCTGGTTATCTGTTTTGTTAAGTTTTTACTATAGTGTCTGGCCCAGCTAGAATCACCTCCAAAGTTTTCAGTCATGGTTCAGGAGCTAGCAGAGACAAAGGGTGTTTCTCAGTAAGTGGTTTGAATAGGTCAACTTTGTTTTAGAAGGTTTGAATGTGTACAGAGCTGCCTGTTTGAACTCAGGGCCAGAAAATAAGTACTTGCATGTTTTGTTTATGACACAGATGTAGCCAGAAGCTACTTAAACTTCATGCTGATCATAAGGCAGTGAGTGCTGCTGATGCGAGCAGGAATGCTGGCAGAGTTTTGGGCTATCAGACAATCATGATCATATTTGCTCAACCAGGCAAAATGAGTACAAAACTGCTATTTTTATTTGGGGCATTTTACACTCACTTTACACTGCTGTAAGCGTCTGTTCAATTTCCAGGAAAATTGGAACAGTGTCTCATGATCCAATGATGTGGAGCAAAGACAAACTGAGGACAGAAGAACACTAGAGAAAAGATATTTTTTTTGTGTGTGTGTGTTTTGTTTTTTGTTTGTTTTATATTTATTTATTATTATTATTCCAATATGTCATGGGTTTCAAGTCTTTCTTATTGGAACATTCTGGACCTAGACCCAAGTGCACTTGTTCAATTAAAGGAGCTGAAAGCTATTGTGCTACAACTGAAGACCACAGAAGCTTCATTACTGCACATATGTGAAGCCCCAGGAAGTAAGTAACAGTGCACAAAATTATAAATTTGTATGAAATTTAGAGCAAGGAGGACCAAAATTTGGTTTTCAGTGAGAGATAAGAAGTTAATACTAAAAAAAAACCGTACCAATTTAATGAAAGAATGCACACACCCAAAAAAAAAAAAAAAAGANGAGTTGGGTTAAGTTATATATATGTTTTTAAAACAGCTATCGTTATTTTGGAGTGAAATGGGGGCTTATGGCACAGACACTCTTTTGTTAAAGTTAATGTACCTTGAAATCTTTCGACTCAGCACAGCAGACTGTCAAGGGTGCTTAAAAAAATAGTCCAATATTCTGCAAAGCTCTTTCTGCAAGAGGGGTCTTGTGTGAAATGATAACAGCCACAACCCCAATATTGTTTACAGAAATACAGCTTTTCACTGCAGAGGCATAACAATGAAACTTGAGAGGAAAAGGAATATAAAATGAGACAAAGACTTTAGTTCATGATTTTTGGGAGGCAATAAACCTCCAAAATTTTGTCTGCATGTTACATTTTTTCCTGAGTTCATTAAAATGGAGGTCACAACATTATGAGTTCATTTTAAAAGTACCTTCATCCAATATAAAAAGAAAAGAACTTTCACTCTATGGAGATAGATCCTTCCCTGGGATTTTGTGCCCCCAGACATAGGGCTGTCCACCTCCAAACCTCTTGTCTTCTTTTGTTTCCTTGAACTACCCTCAGTATCTCAGGTGTGTACTTCTGGAAAACAGGGTATTCACAATTGGGCACCCTTATGTAGCTCCTGTATTGTGATGCAGTGCTGCAGATCCTGCCCATTACAACTCCTTGGTCAGTGTTGTGGTGTGGCAACAACAAACACAATTGTGCTCTTTGCTTTTCAAGCATTAAAATAGAAGTATAGCAAACTGCTTGGGGAACCCCAGAGATGGAAGTGAACTTAATGTACATGAGTTTCTTAAAGTGTCTCTCAAGGAATTCCACATTGTAGTTGTGCTTAGTGCCTGATTCTTTAGTCCAGGCAGTGAGTGTGTGGGCATCTATAGATTTTTGTGGTCCAGAATAAAGACAGTGACAGAACATTATGTACTGCCAAGTTGGTTTATGAATTCTCTCTCCATAAACCTAACTGCTTACATTCCACCTACATGCTGTCCAAAGTTGGAAAACAGACACTCTGAATGTTATCCTTCATCTCTTTATGCTTCTCTTATGCTGCAATTTGCTCTACAGTAGTTGTGATAAAACAGTGCTGGGAAGAAAAGCATATAAACATTCTAGTCACTCAACTGCTGTGAAAATGGAGCATGCAGTACAGATCTGTGCATGTATTAAAAACCAATACTAAAAAAATATGAGGAACCTTAGGTTTTTAATCTTACTGCATTTGTGTTCATAATAAAGTATGATCCAGAAACCAAAAGACTGAATTCAATTTATGAAGGGGTCTGCAAGCACCATTGAAAAGTATGCTACATAAAAACAATGTACTGTTTGCAGGAGACAAAAACACTAAGATAAACAGAAAAGCTCAGGAAGAAAAAGAAACAAAGCAACACCAATAGACAACAATCTTAGTATTATTTTCAGCTTATTTACACCAAGTATTTTTATAAGCATAATGTCAAAAGACAGATTTGGAGATGGGACTTGAAGGAAAGCAATGATGTTACTTTGGAGTGTTTCTTCCAAGCGTGAACAACATGAAAGTGACTGCTTGAGAATGAATCAAGTGGGTGATGAAGGGTATTATCAGTAGCTGATTAGAAGTAGGAGACAATCTCTTGTTTCTGAAGGAGAGATAAAGTGGGATTAGGTTATGAACATAAAACAAATAACATAAATTTGATAGTGAAGAGAAGTCACAAGCAAACTGTAAACAGAGCAGCACATGATCAAAGGATAGGGAAATGCACATGCACAGCAGCATTTCATAGCAGAGCAGGGATATTTTTGTTGTGTACTCAGTAAGCAGAATGCTCTGCAAGCAGGACCAGAGCTTTTTCTGTGTAGACAGGCAGGTAAAGATTGATATTGCAGACAGAATGAATGGGAGAAAATTAGGGATATCTTGGATTTAAGAAATCAAACAGGAAAAATCATAAGTTCAAGTGATTGGCACAATGGCAGTTTTGTCCTCAGAATTGAAAAGGAATATTAGTGACATGTCTTCAGCTAAGGAATTTTTAAAATCACACTCAGTTTGAACTCAGTTCAGTGAGGGGTATCATGAGTGGCATCTAGATAGTAATACTGAGACACATGTGCCATCCAGACAGAGCTGTTTCTTAGGAATATATTGCATATGTTGAAGTTTGGAGGGTGAAGGGAGGGGGGAATAAACAGAAACAACACTTGAAGGTTGTGAAAGCTCCCAGAGGAAGTTACGCAGAATAGAAGGGATTTTCCTAAGGAACAAGCTGAAAGAACTGTTGGAGGTATACAAACCTGGAAGATGGGATGATCCTACAAGGCAGAGAAAGGTAAAAGCAAAAGGAGCATGACAACAGGGTTAGAATCAGGCAGCTACATAGGTTTTCACATGAGGCAGCACACTGATCCAAAGTCTCAGCTAGAGGAGAAACTGGTATTGGTGCATCCACCTCCAATGTTGATATTGTATCAACATGCCTGCCCAGCATATAAGAATTCTATCCAGGATGAATATAATGTTGTTGCTTTCTAAAAGATTCATACAAATTCTGTCAGTAATATACTATGATATACAAAATATAGTTGAAACTTTGCTTCATTTACTGTAATTATAAATGCCACACTTGTTTAGAGTTGACTCAAACATACATAATTATAATATACATTTGTTTAAGAAGTTACTGACCTGGATTTCTACCCTGTGTCCATGGAAAGACTGGTTGATCAGAAAGTGAAACAATATCTGAACAATGGCAGTTTATATGTTTACAGCCTGGCAACTTAATTAAATCTACACTGAGTAAGTTGTATATTTTACAGTGCAGAAGTTGTTTTATCAGTTTTGTTATGGCAGCTCTAGGGATGGCAACTTTTGGAAGGCTGGATGGATGAAACAAAACAGAACTGTTGGTAGGACTTCACTCAGGGACTGAAGTGCAGCAGACCAAGGTCTGACTTTAAGGTAACATTTTTTGAATGTCCTGAAATTATAGATCCAGTTACAGTGAACTGCAGAAAAGGGAACACAGTAAGCATGAAAGAACTGAGTTAATGCTTCACCAAGTATGTCTAACCCAGTCACTCCACTTCAGCAGTGTCTGTAATAGATGTCTAGGGAAACACAGGGTGTGTAATACTTGTGGGCACTCACTCTGTTTTCTGCTTAGTGGATGACATGAGCCCACTGTAGTTCATACATTTGGATTCAAAGTTGCCACTTTTTGTCTGCATATTTGTTGCTTTTCCCCTGGAGTACCTATGAATTTTTACATGCACAGCATCCTACGATGAGGAATTCCACAAATGTGTCATCTCTGTGAAGAACAAACTCCTCCTGCTTGCTGTATCCCTGGCTCACAGATTTCACAATACAAAATACAGATTTTGTATTGAAAGCCCAGATGACTGCGCCTCATTAGACAGTGGAAATCAACNGTCCTCCTGCTTGCTGTAATACTGGCTCACACTGGGCCCAGATGACCGCACCTCATTAGACAGTGGAAATCAACATTTTCACTCACTCCAGCCCACTCATTACTTTATATTCTACTATAATACTCCTTTCCATCCAACAGAATGTCATCAGCTGCTATGGGCCTCTGGCATTTCATAACCAGTTACTAACTTTAACATGCCATTTCTGAAATTGTAGACTTACACCAATTAGAATGGGAGTTTCTTTATTTTGTTTTCTGATGTTTATTTAAAACATCAAAAAGTTTCAAACCCATCTCTATTTCTTCTGATATCTTGGACTCTGTTTTCTATTGAACATGGAACAGGAACTGGACTTCTTTTTTTGAGTCTCAGCCTCCATTTTGTTCCATGGATTAGCTTCAGACAGCAGCCATCAGAGACTAGACTAATGTTTCATAGGTTCAAAGTAGAGTGATTTTTTATTATGAAGGGGATAATTTTTTCTTCCCCTAACAGTTATGCTGAGGTCCATTGGAAAAGTCTGAGCTTAATAACACTAAATATAAAACTTTTTTTTTTCTCAAAGTCTTTTCTATTCTACATTTTTTCAAGCTCCAGTACAATTGTCTCAATTGTCTCTTAATTCAGCTATTGGACTAGTTGGTGTGCCACCAGAAAATTTCTACTGAATGCTTCAAGCCCTAGGAGCAGAGTATTCCAAACAACTACTAATTAGTTAAACACCCAAGATTGTTCTTACCCAACTGTAGGATATGTTGAAACACACACAATGTATATTTGAGCTGATGAACTCTTTCTCCCACTCAGGAACTGGTAATGATTTCACATTAGCAAGGCTAATTGACATCATGTTTACTTGCTGCAAACACTGACACATGAACAAACACATTTCAATTCCTAAAAAAGCCTCCTGTGCTTAAAATAGTTTTAGGAGTTTAGAAGGATTTTTTTTTTCAGGTAACAGAAATGAGATTTTTAATTTACAGGCATTATCCACAGTTGCAACACAAGAAAATTTGAATCTGCAAGAAGTTCCAGACAGGGATTCTCATCCTTAGAGATTTCCTGAGACCTTGCTAAGTTCTCTGGTTCTTAGAGCTTTATCTCAAGCTTGAGCTTCTTAAATTACTGTTATTTACTCTTCCTCTGTATCTGAGGATTGTTTCATTTCTCTCCCTTAACAGGAAATGAACTGACTACTTCTCCATGTTGCATATCCAATATTTTGCACTTGTGATTCACTGTGCAGAGAGTTTAGCATTGTTCAGAATATTCAGCATTGCTGCCTGGGTTTAGGACAGAAATTATTACAGACTTCTTGAAAACTCTGAATCATCTCTTTTTGCTCCTTTCTGCTTACAGAGTTTATGTAGATACATTTTGGCATTTTAATTAAAGACAACAGCTTTTTTAGTCTAATGCCATCCTTTCAGATATTCTTCCTTGTTATTTTCCTCCTAATATTCTGTCCAGCTCCTTCACACAGTTCACTGTACTTAGTCCTCATCTGATAGTAGAGTTTTAGATTTATGAGAACCATTCTAAACTTACAGATTTTCTGTGTTCCTTCCAAGGATATTGTTCAGCTTGTAGTGTAGTTTCACCCTTTGTTACTCACACAATAGATGCTTTCTCTTACCTCGTTTAAATGTCTTGGTTCTTTTTATAGTGAGATGAATTTCTCTATATTTGTGTCTTGCTTCATACGCCTTTGTTCCATCACATATTTCTTCTAGTGTTTTTGCTTAGCCTTTTTGCACTTTTCCTGTTATATTTATATTTATATCTGGAATATATTTAAACTACCACACCCTTTTATTGCAATGTAATATAATAATACCTAACATGTTTCTCTCGCTGCAAGGAAACTTGGCTACACACGCTGAGCTTCATTCATCAGCACGGAGTTCCAGTAAAATGTCACTCCCCCTCTCCAGCACAAGAGAGACTTTGAAATGCACCAATAGTAACTACATTCCTCATGGATTTTTCTGGTCATTGCTGGCTGTTTTCATGCCACATCTCATCCTCCATCCCTCTCTGCTGTACACAGATCTGTTTTCTCTCCCAGTATAAACAAGACAAATTATTTTTATCATGGTGGCATTCAGACTGGCACATGACATCAGCCTCTTCTGTTCTAGAGGTTGTTGCAGTGTCTAGCATAGGAAAATATCTCTTCAGAAGCAGACTATGGTGAATATTAACCATATATATTCAACCTCAGCACTGGTTTCTCTTCCTTTCTGGAGCAGTGATATCCCCTAAAAGTGAAGTACGCCTTGATACTTGACTGAACTGGGACATGAATTATTTATTTAAGGTAAGATTTACAGTACTTACAGGTGGATGTCTAAATCAGGGATAGTTTTCCACATTTCTTTTATGAGGAAAGGAGATCTAGTCAATAGGATTAATGGAATACAGGGCGTAATTCATCTCAGCAGGTGTAAATAAATGTCTGTTTCAGCATGAGATTAATTGTTCCCAAGACTTTATTGACACTATTGAGTAAATCCCTATGGATCATAATGAAAGTTTAGTCAAATAGAACAGGTGTGGTGACCTTTTCTTAGCCAGAATGTCTGCAGAAGAGGTAGGAATTTATTGTCTATCATTAGACTTTAGCCTATATCTCCTACATAAATGCATTATGGTTTATTTTCTGCATACTAGTCTGATTATTTGAAAACTGTATGTGAACTTTCAGGTTAATGCAATGGAAAAAAAGTGGAGCAGAATCTCTTTACTTGTATCTGCTCAACAGGATAACAATAAAATTCCCATCACTGATTTTAAAGGATGCCATAGAGCACTCCAGGCTCCACAGATCCAGTATAAGACAAAAGCTGTCAGACTTTTGCTTCCATTTTTTAATTGTTACTTTTATTATTTCCAAGGCTGTCATACACTCAAAAGTTACATTACAATCAGTTAATGATTTAATGGAAATAAGTAAGACAATTCCCTTAGAGCTAGTAAAGCCCCAGGATTAGACAGATTTCTGTCAGGTTATAATAAACCTTCCTAACACCTACTGGGCCCAGTTTCATATCTCTTCAAAGAATCCATTAAAATACCACCAATAAAAGGGAAAATTGAAAGAGATTTTTAATCACTTTGTTTGTCCTTAAAACCATACAAAATACTTTCACAATGACACCAGCTCAGGGAAAAACAACACAAAGGCAAATCTTTTTATCTTTATTTAAGGGTATTTTAAACAGTTCACAAAAAAAAGAAAAACCAAATAAAAACCCAAACCAAACAGAATTACTGTACAGGTGTTTCTCATTTACTTCAAAGCAACAAATTTTGCTCATACATCCCAATTTACACCCATTAGGGTGTGAATAACTTGATGAAGTGCCACTGATGCAAGAGTTATTTTCCTTTTCTGAATTGTTTGCCACTTGAGCAGAGAAGAAGGGCTGTGACTGCAGCAGGTGACACTTAGTAAAGGTTTTCAGACCTGATGATGCCCAGCCTTTTGTTCCTGGTCTGTTAGGGCTCCACCTTCTCTTTCTGAAGAACAAGATTGCAGCAGCACCCAATGAAATTTATGGAAGAATGATATGAGAGGTGCCTCACACAACTAATTGCTCCTTCTTTTTTCCATTGCTTTCCTCTCCTTCTACTCCAAGATATTCATTCTATCAAAATACAGATCCACTACAGAAAGCTGAGTTCTGAACTGCAACCCAGTGCAGATCAATGCAAAACATGGCTCTGATTGGTAATTAGTGCTTAGATCTGAGTATTCCCCTTGCATTTTCATTGCAGCAGTAATAATAGATAGGAAAAAGTGTAAATTTTTCTTCTTTAGCTTCATTTATCACCTTGCAAAATGAAGCAGAATCCACCATATAGTTACTGCTTTCTGATTTGCTAATTATGAAATGAACATGTAATGTATTTCTTTGTAAAACTCCCTTAAGAACAGGGTTATTTTAGATGAAGTTTACCAAATCAGTCTCATGCTGTGACCTCTGAAACACTGAAGAGATGTCTTGTGTATCCTCTCTATCCTCTCTGCTTGAATTAAACACTGAACTTCTTTAAAACATGCATTTTAATTAGTTTTGGAGCTAAAAATGCCACCTGTGCTGAATGGTGATGCTGAAGGAGTTCCATTAGTATTCCAGAATTTCTTTGAAAGCCATCTTCCTTGTGACAGATGGCAAAAGATGGTACATGAACCAAGTTAAATAAATGATGCAAATAAGTGTGGATATGTGCCTTGTGGATGTCCCTTTTTTCTGACCAGATTGTCATAAAAAAAGCTCTATGTGTCAATAGCATTAAAAAAAAATCCCCATTTAACTGTTTTTAAACGTTTCTAGTTATTCTGAAAAAATGAACTTCAGGTAACCACTACAAATGAGGTTGATTTTTACCTTGTAAGAACAAGCATGAACTTTATGTCACAGTTTAGCAGTCATTAAATATTGCCCAGAGACCACCATGCACAAGACAGCATTATTCTGTCAAGAAGGAAAAATAAAAAGCATGTTAATCTTGCAAAGCCCAGATTTAGTATGTCTCAATTCAGGAAGGAAGAAAATAAGAAATCAGACAGGGGAAGAATCACATGGTAGATTGTTTGTTTCATGGCTCTAATGCTACATTGATCTTCTTTATACTGTCTATTATTCAGAAATAAAAATTGGTGCTGCAGTTATTGTAACAGTATGTTTCCAGTCATGCAGCACTATCCAGGTATTAGCAATTTCTTGGGAAGGCAGGATCATTTACGCATCCGCTGTTCCATTCCTAATTGCCTGACACTTATTTAGTATTGAATGGAAGGACACAGCAGAGATCACTGGAGCAAAACTCCTTTTCTACTCTGCCCCATAAGCTTGCCTGGCTTTCTAAGGTATCTGTGAGACAGTCACTCACTGCACCTCTGCTACTGTGAGAATTGAGAAAGTCAGGATCCGGAAAGGCACAATTACTGCATTTTATGGGAATGTATGTTGTTCATTTTTAAGGTGGTAGAGGGCAAAGAAAGTATTTTCATTTTTGTATACTCCGCTGCCTCTCTCTTATTAATCAGAAAACTTTCTGGCTCAAGCACAGCTTCGAATATATATTTTTAAGGTGCCTTATCCTTATTGATTCTTTTGTGACTTGGAGCCTTTGAGTCCATTAACATAAGAGCCAGCACTGCACTCTCGTGTACCTCACCCTGTGCTTCATCATCTCTCTCCAATCTCATTCAAAATGTGGGACTGACGTGGACTAAGATCCATGTGGTTAGTATTGTATAGACCTTCCATTAAAAACTGGATTTCATGGCTAATGTCTGCCTTGAACATACTAGATCAATTTTAATATAATTATTTCTAGCATATGCCAGGGAGAAGAAGGTCGAGCAAGGAAATCAATAAACCCTACAAAAAGAAGAAAAATAAAATATACAGTTAATATATTCAAAAGCTTTGAGTATCTGGCAAATGTTTATTAATCCCTTTGAGTTCAGAACTGCTGGTATGAACTTTTTTGGTGAAAGAAATCAACAACTCTGACCAACTAATATTGAGTTGCTCCTTGGATATGGTTGGCCCTGCCACTGGCTGCCTGGTCAAGAGCAGTCCAACTTAATCTGAGCTTTTTCTCCAGCTCTGCCATGAAAGTTTCCCCTAATTAACTGGAGCAGTGCCTAACAGTGAGGGCTGAAAGGATGAGTGATATTTGCAACAATGTCATCAGAACAGATTTTGTATTGAAAGCAAAGATAGAATGAAAGGTAAAAATATTTAAACTTGAAATATGCTTTTCACTACTGAGTTTTCATTCTCATTTCATTTTTTAGTCTATTTTGCATTATCTCAATTCAGTAATGTCTTTATAAATTGTGTATTTTTGAATATCAAACTTTTTCTTGGCCCTGCCTCATTCAAAAGCTCAAGCCTTGAAAATCTATCACCCAGATATCTTGGATTTAGTTGTATTAAGAGTGGAAGACATAAGCTGCATCTCATTCACTAAAAATATGTATAGAAAGATACTGTATTCTGCTATATTGAAATTAAAATTTCTTTCTCACTTGAAATATTGTGCATTTAATGGCACTCAGTGACAAATTATCAGTGAATTCAAGCAGTAGAAATGTATGCACTTGGTCTTCAAACATCCCAGAACATTACATGCCATTTGTTTAGATTGCAGAATAAGTTTTATCTATTTTTTGTGATAAAAGAAATAATTTGGGCTTTTAGAAAAGACTTTTAGACTCCAGACCACTGCCTAAAAATGTAAACTCGAGGCTGTGCTCGTTGTCTTTCCTTCAATGGGCAGGAGGGACAGTGTCTGGGAATGTGCTCTTGGTTCCACCCAAGTGGTGACCTTGTATTTGCAACAGCATCAGTCCTGCTTTGTCCTCTGTTAATGAGCTGTCTTACAATGAGACTGAACACTTGTGGGATTTTCTGCTGACCAGTCATTTCCCCTGATTGCTGCCACATCCACTGTTCTGCTTCCACACGTCTGGCAGTGGGAGAAGACATAAGGTGCCCTTTGAGCTCTGAATTATTTGTCCACATGAAACCAATGTAACAGAGAAGTTGCTGAGAGACCAAGAGAAAGAATTGTTTCATTTGATAGATTATTAATCTATTAAAGATCTCTCTTCAGAATAGATTTCTGCTTTGCTACTTTCAGTCTATTTGGCCTTCCAGAAAAAAAAAAAAAAGAAAACAAACAACCAAACAAAAACCCCCACAAAAGCAAACAAACAGACAAGATAATTTCTCCTTCTGGCTGGTTTGATTTTACTATCTCTGCAAAAGGTACTTTCACCTTGAATTGAACCTTTGATCCTGCTCAGCATGGCTCTCTTTTTAAAGGTATAGGTGGTGTGACTGAGACATGACAAATCAGAATGAGAGTAGCATTTTATAAATTGGTAGCTATGTAAATGTCAAATGTTATCACTGAAACAGTCTCACTTGATTTTGCCCCATCAAATGCAAGTACTTGAAAATTCCACAGGGAAAGCAAAGGCACTGCTGATAGCTCATTTCTTCCTTTAAATGTGCTCTAGATATTCAAGTGCTGAAAGTGTCTTTGTTCTTGCATTTTTGTAAAGACAGTTTTCCTGAGGGATATGCCAATAGGGATCACTGGTGCATCCCCACCATAAATTGGAAATGCACATTATTGATTCTGTCAGAATTGTTGGTGATAATGAAAAATAATAATAATTTAAAAATTGTTTCAGTCTTTTTCTAGAATTAGTTAATCTCCAATTGCATCAGGAGATGGATTAGGATCTGAATCTGACAATCAGAGGAGGCTGTATCAAACAGGATGGAGTGCTGGTCCTGTGATTGTAGCCTGGGAATGAAGGGGAATGGATCTGGTTTGTGTCTCTATCACATGTGTTATCCTAGTCAGGTGTTTCTCTGTTTCATTCCCCCATCTTTCTGTATGGAAATACAATAACAGAAAGATGCAAAATTTATGTTAACTGCATCCTAACTCAAAAATAAAAGACATCTTGATTAATAAAACCATCAGCTTCCAAATTTAGGATGAAAAGAAACATAATTTTTGGCTTCTGATACTACCTAAAACTGTCAAAGGATACAACTTGGAGAGAATGACTAAATGTTTGAGCTCTCTAAGGCATGTTTGACATGAAAAATGAGACAGACATGAAAAATATGGTTCTTGTTATGCAGAAGTATGCTTGTTCTGTGTGTGTGTGTGTTTTGACTGTTTTTTCTGAGATTGTATTTGATTCAATTTTATTTGAAGCTTTATCTTTACCTATACAGTTAATAAACTAACTTTTTTTATATTTATTAAGTATTTTCCTCTGACAAGGAAAATGGCACCTGGTATATTTTTAGTTAAGTTTGTGTAGGGGACTTGAAGGTGTGTTTGATGAAAGAGAGCTGATACACAGTAGAAGAAAGCTTAGATTTCCTGAAACCTAAACTTGGTTAGAATTGACATTTTAAGAAAAGGTATTGAAACACACTGATAAACAACAATGCTCTGAATTTGTTGACCTAAGAGACATTTTGCTGTTGACAATTAACACAATGAATTGCAGCAATGACATTTGCCTTAGGTTAAACAAAAACTTAATATTTTCAACCTGGATTTAGAAGTTCGTTGCCTTTCTGTGACATTGGTGGTGTGTGTTAGGGAAGAATGATATTACAATTTTCACTGTGGGTATGTTCTTAATTGTGAGTGCTTGATGCATCCAAACACAGCAAGGTATGAATAAGAGGTAAGTTTTTTGCCTTGGAATAATTCAAAATATAATTCCTATGAAAAGCAGATTATCATATATCTTGGTACAAAACTAATATATAACTACAAATGTTATATATTCAGTGGCTTCAGATCATCTGGAATAAATACCTGACTGAAGATATGCTTCAAGTTACTCTGCTACAGATATCTCTCTACCATCTCTTGGATACACTTGTCTGTTCCAATCAAGGGAAAAGAGGGATTTGTTTGGCCATCTACTATTTTTTTCTATTGCTATTACTTGCAGTCTTTCATTTCTTGTGAGGATAACTTCCCTACCTATTAGAGTAGAAAGAAGAAAATGTATTATCAGGGAATAAGGGAATATCCAACAAAAAAAAAAAAAAAAGAAATCCACTTGAACTTAAAACCAAGGAATCCATTTACCAGGAATAGACTTAAAGGTCAATTAAATCATTTTCAGGATTTTCACAGGACATCTGTTGGAAGTAGCAAGGAGAAATTAGGGTTTTGGTAGTAGACACTCTCAAGGATGACCAAATCAGAAGTGGATGAGTTTAGTTAATTCATTCAGAGACTGACTCTCTCTTTTGTGATCCTGTAAAAAATTAAGTATACATTAAATACTGACCAATACATCTTGGCTACCTACTGCTACTTAAAAAGCTTAAGAAAAAGTGAGTACACAAATAAAATATAACCAAGACCCTGTAAGGGTCATCTGCCTTGGAAGACACATCACTTACCCTTATTTTAAACACACAGCTCAGATTATTATACTTTACAATTTACAAAGAAAGGAACTCGGCCAAGAGTTGCCATGTCAGTGCTTGAGCTTTGACTGTAGTGGATTTTTAGAGGATTACCTTTAGAGGATTTTTTGGCTATTTCCACAATGGGAAATCAGGGAAAGTGGGATCAGCGCTTCTGTTTAAGATCAACTACATAGCAAGATAAAGATGATAAATGTTAGAGGTCCTTTACCCATTTAATATTAAGAAACTCCAACTACACTGGATCAGACCATGGATATACCCAGGCCTATATCTGACCTCTAACAGCGCATAGATGCCTGTGGCAGCAATTTTGAGATTTGAGTGTGTGCTCACTAAAAACATTGTCTGCTCATCAGCAGGGAAAATGACCCACCCCAAGATATAAACCTGCTCTATGAACTAGCTTCACTTCATCTGCTCTGAACCACTGCTGGATCCTGTATTTGCAAAGCATTGGTAATATTAATTTAACTGCAAAACTGTTGATGGAAAATGTATTCTTTATGACAGCTTCTTATCGGAGAATAAATGCCTCATTAATCTTAGACATTTCATGCTAAGAATATTATTGAAGTTGGACAGAATGATGAGTAACATTGTAGGGAGCACAGATTGCTACATGCAGGAGTGCTTTCACCCATTAGACTCCCTCCATACTGCACAAGTCACTTCCTTTGTTCCTCAGGCTGCAGGCTGCAGCACGCTGCTTTTCCCCTGCTCCAGAGCTCCTGATTTAATTAAAAGCAGACAGATGGAATGGAGTGCACTAATATGCATTTACCTGAGTTCCTTTGGTCATCTCAGGAAAAAAAGTGGATGAAGAAAGGGAAAGAGTCTTGAAACCAACTTCAAAATATTATGGACCAGAGTAAGTCTAACCACAATAGCTGTGGGTTTCCCATTCCACGCTCTGTTAGCTGTGTTTTCACCTTCTTATTCAATGCTAGCAGGACAAAGCTGAGCAGGTGTAAGATGGATTTTGAAAGTTTACACTGTTTTGCTGTGAAGATAATGTCATCTATAATGGAAGAATATATCAGAATACCCTATTGTGCCAAGATGTTTAAAGCTGTGTGAATGCTATAAGTGTAACTGATATTTTTGGCATTAAGAATGAGAAAAAGGAAAACTTGGCTGCAAGTTCTCCGTGGGTGAACTAAGGAAGGCTGCTGTGACAGTCCATTTTTCTATTGTCCATTGAATATTTTCTAAATTTTTGAAGATTTGTCTAAAACAAGCCTTTATGTATTTGATCAGTGGTTTTACTGTGATCAAAGAGAATCAGAGACTTTCACAGTGAGGTTTATACTCTCACTGTTTCAATAATGTGTGCCTGTGACTATGAATGGCAGATCCTTGCCTAGCTCAGAAAAGAAAAGGATATTTCTTTAAGCTTCATTCTCAAAGAGTGATTTTAATCATATGGTTATAAGACTCAGGGAATTATCTTTAAATCAGGTTCAAAATGTAACTGCTCAAAAATCTTTCTACTGCACTTTGGAAGTTTACTAAACTTCTTGGCTTGCCAGATGAACAGACATAAGCATGATGAAATGCTGAAACATTTGAAGAAAGAAGGAAATGGGGGGTTCAAGAGCAAATTTACAAGGGTTGTCACACTTGAGCCTGTCACCTTTTGACATTCCAGGAGCTTGGATCCAGCCTATCCAATGGGCACGGAGACTGTGCCTGCACTTTAGATGAACTTTTCAGTCACAAATTTATAAGCTGGAGTGTTTGGAATGTAAAACTCTTATTTAGCAAAGTGCTTGTGACATTAAAAAGGAAGGAATATTTAGACATATAAACTATTTATTGGTAGCATTTCAGAACAGGCAAGTTTTAAAATGTGCATCTCTATAAATCTGCATAAGGAAAATGAGATCATCTTGATGAAAGATACATTTTTTTTTCCTTTTTTCAGTATCTACTTCACCAGGAAACAGATCTATTCCTCATGAATTTTGAAACAATGTGTTTGTAAAGTAATTAGAGTTTGAAAAGTATTTTTCTCAGCTATATGTATTTAAGTCTGTCTAGTTAAAACTTTCTCCTGTAAACAATACAAATTGACATCTTTTAACTTAATTAGGAAGTTAGTCCTGAGATTTATAAAGAGCTGCTTAATGGTAAGTAGAATATCAGAAAAACAAAACAAAAATAATAGAGGGAATCTAGATATGGTACATTTGAGATTTTTAGTGTGAGAATAATTAGCTCAGATTCCCCAATATCACAATATCAGTGTTTCACAAGGTCTTCCATCTGCAACTTTTAACTATCAGACTAAATTATTTTGTGATACCCACATTAAGTCCTAAACTTTAAACTATCAGACTAAATTCTCTTCTCACTATGCAGTGCAATGGAATCATAATCCTTGTTTCAATTCATTTTTATCACTGCCCCAAATTAATTCCTGGACTGGTAAAAAAAAATACAGACTTTTATCAGTGAACAATCTCAGTTCACAGAGGGTTTTACTGTTGACTAGGGGTTTATTTGTAACTGCAAACAGCTGTGTAGAGATACATGGAATAGAGGTGCTGAACCAGCAATCTCTAACATCAAAAAGTAAATAAAACATACACTATAAGGAAAGAAGAGATAAAACCAAGGAGATGCACTCATCATTCCTATTACTCATAAACCCTTTTGAGGTTATACTATTTATCACGACTCTTCATTTTCAAGTGTTATTTTATGAACTTGACCCACAGAGTTCTACTTCTGATGGGAAGGCCTTCGAGCACAAAAGCAACAAAAATAGGTTATAAAACCATATGATCTGTCATACTGCCACATTGCTGGTTCTTTTGAAAGAAATTCTGGTTTCCTATATTGGTACCCCATAGATACATCCATTAAGGGTTCATGCTTCAGATCAGGCTCTTTAATTAAGATACTTATGGATAGGCATGTTTAAAGTTCTGTAAAAATGAATAAATGTAAATTAGTCTGTATAATCTGGTGTAGTTTCTATCAATCTGCTTCTAAAATTTAAGGCCATCCTGAAAAACAGTGCTCCAAAAAGAAAAATGGTGTTCTTTAAGCTTGAATATGCATTATGCTTCATGAAAAAATGTACAGTTTTAAAATATTTATTTGCAGAGACTATTATTTCAGGGTAGGCTCTTTTGTAGAGAAATAGTCTCTGTCTCTTTTAGTTGGTGTTATAAAATGTTTTTATTCAACGTGTCTGTTCTGTGACTTGTGATATACACATTAAGTGCTAAAGCTATAACTCATGAAGCACTTTATCTTTCCCTGCCCTGCTCCTGGCAACATTTTCTTAAGCATTTTACATACTGACCAAAGTTAATCATGTTCATTGTCAAATTGTTGAGAGCCTCATGATAGTTTCTTTTTTTTTTCCCTATATAAATTATGAGACTTTAATGATGAGATATGAAAATCATATGACTTCAATTCAAATCAAGAAACTATTAAAAAAGAATATGCCTTATTAGGTGGACATTAAAACACTTTCCTGCAATTCACAGCTAGAATAATCTTTTACCTGTGGAAAAAAAATGAAGGGATCCAAACTAGACAAAATTAGGGAACAAGAAAAAGTTTAATTATTGTTTTCAGCAGTACCATTACCCTCTTTAATTGCCTATCTTCAGTGATTTATGCAAACTCTAGGAATCTTCAGGGAGGTAAACAACAGCTATTTGTGAAACAACTAAGTTAATCTAAGAAGAGACTAGATACAAACATTCAATGGGTATTTCTCCCAAAATATATACAAAGCAAACACTGATCAGCTTCAAATCAACAAAAAGCAAATCCATAAATTCACTGGTGTGTTTAATAAGAGTTCTGTAGTGAAATCTGTCTATCAGAGTATGTATCTCTCATCTTAGTCTTTTAATTTTCATTTTCTCCTCATATACTCTTTCAGAACAGAAGTTCCCAGTGGATAGATGCTTCCTGGTGTCTTTGTCTACCACTCCTTGAGGTTCAATGCAGAACTTTGTCAGTCCCAGATGGTGGGAAATATCATAACCACTTGCTATTTTACCAGAAGCTAACGTTTCAGACCTAATACTATGTGATATATCTAAAGAGTATTGTCAATAGGATGTGAAGATTCCTCGCCAGACACTTGTGACACATTCATAAAGTGTGTTTGCTGATCTTTCTTTGGCAGGTGCATCCTCCCATATTTCCCCAATATGCTCCATTGGTTACAATCTTGCAACCAGCTCCTGTTGACGACAGATATTTTCTGCTATTGTGGCTTCATGAGGGGAGTTCTTGTTAATTCCCTCTCTAGTTCATTTTCAGGCACAAGTATAACTTGTGATCATGCCCTTTTCTATGTACCAAGTCTAATCATTTTTTGAATCAAATTTAGTTCCATTCTTTATTGGCTTTTCATGAACTTTGAAAGTACTGGGTGTAATTTGTCCCATATCCCAAGTCATTTTTTCATTCTTTGACAGCCAGTTTAATTAACCCACAGGCATTTGGGTCTTGCACTGTAATGTGTGTCAACTTTGGGTTAGGTTTTGGGTTGGGATATTCATCAAACTTATTGTAATATAGTAATTTTCCCCCCTTCATTTCAGATAATACATAATTTAATGGATTGCAAGGCCAGAAAGAACCATTGTTATCACCTCATGTAACCTCTCACACAAATCAGGACAATGAATGTCATCCAGACTTTTACCCACCTATCCATTTATTTGAAGTGTACCTCTGTATGAGTGCTCTGAAATAAATGGCTCACATTTTTTCTCTTATTACCTCTATGTTTTCAGGATAATACTCTGCCAGATTTTAATTTTTTGTGCCCTCTTCAGGAATGATTTGATCTTTCTTTCCAACCCAATTGTGCTCCCATTTTAGGTGATGATTATGAATCAGAAATATATGGTTAAGAACAGTCAATCTGTAAACATTACTCAGTCATATGTCCAAACAATGTAGCTTTTGTATTTCTTTTTAATAGCTGTGTTTATTTTCTTACACAAGCTCTGAAAAGCAAGTATTCTTTGCAGTTTGTGTTGTCTCAGTTGAGCTCACACTGAAATCTGTAGATGTGAATAAGTTTAAGGGTAGAAAATTTTCTAGTAATGGATTCATTTGGCAATGAAGGTGTTAAAGCTAAAAGGTTTTTAAAATATGTGTACTCTGACAGGAGTGGGGAACATGCTGAATCACTTACAATGATGAATATTTAAAAATAGGGCACAGATGTCTAATTTAAATACAGAAATTTTCTTGGCATCTTAGTAGTTGTTACTACATTTTTTTAACATGTATTTTATTCACACATTCAAATTTACTTGCTCTGATTTGCTTTGTCAACTGCAGGAGGCTGACTGATAATCCACACTTTGAAAGCTGCCAAGGCCTCTCAAACAAATGTGAAATTTAAGTTTGCAATGGGGACTTCAAAATTGTTCAAAACTTTCAGTTGCTTTGTCATTAAGTTTGGTGGGTGAAAGTGCTTTTCTGATGGATGAGAAAGAAGAGTTAGAGGGTGAAATCCTGGCGCCTTTGATATTATGATGGACCTCCCATTGACTGTAATGGGGCCAGAAGTTCACCTGCTGTTATCTGCTTAGCTATCTGTCTGTACATTTTTAATGTACTCAGGGAAGTGGAATCTGAACACTGGCTTAAAGCTGGGATATGGAAATTCCTCTTCTTCCTAAGTGACTCCATTGATTCTGCAGTCTGTAAGATGTGAGGAGCTGCTAATCCTTCTCAAAGCAGCTTCAAATAATGCGATATGAGGAGCAATTTAGTATTCAAGTAACCTGTTTGCAGTGTGCTTAATTTTTCTTTGCAGCTTGATTTTAAATGGTTTATATCCTTTAAGAAATAAAGTAAAATTATTTTTATAAGGAATTAATTTTTGACAAAACAAATGTTTTCTTGTACAAGATTTTCATTCTAGCTAACATTTTTCATGAAAAAGAAAAGATGAAAATTATCTTCAGCTGTGTTAGGCTAATTATGTTCAGCTTTTTTTTTTGTGGAATATTTTTAACAAAACAGCTTATACCTTATCTGCTTAAACAAGAACTGAGAATCAGCTTTTAGATTAGTTCTTCTCTCAAAACCTCATATTCCTAGTGGTTTCAAATTTCTCAGAAAATAAAAACCCAACAAAACGAAACACAAACACAAACAGTAAAAAAAACAAGTCTGGAGCTTTTTACCTAGCACTACCATTTAGTATACTTATTATCAAATCATTCATATGCATTTAAAAAACAAAAGAGTGAGACTGTTCTTTTAATGAGATGCTATAATCAAAATGACAAAATTTGCTTTAAAGAGTCTATCAATTCCTTTTTTCATCATCATCCAAATATTAAATACAGCATTTAGTGGGTTCATTAAGGTAATGCTTGTGAAGCCTCTTTCTATTCCTGGTGTATGTAACTATTATTATATTAATTTCTTTAGCAGATTAAACTAAATTGTATTTAGCTCATCCACACAATGCAGGAATCATAATGGGAAATTCTGTGCCACAGATCACACAACAAGTAAGAACAGATGGCTATCACATTTGGGTTTAGAAGCAAAATCTATGAATCTTCATTTATTCAGTGCCTTCTGACTAATGGAAAAGCGTGGGTTTGTTTTCTCTAAACTGTGCATATGTCCTTCCATTGAACATCACTGGCAGATACGCAAGTATTAATAAAATAGTTTTGTGAATGCCTCAGAGAATTGCTTGAGGGGAAGAAACCAATGAAATTACAGTGGAAGGTGTTTTGAAGCAACATCAAGAGTGCTCCTGACACATCAGCAGAGGCAGACTCAGTTAAACATATGAGTTTTCTAAGACTCCTTCTTGAAGGTTAAGATAAAGGTGGACTTTAATGGCTTCTGGTTTTTGTCAGATAACATGGGTCATAAGCAAAGGCATTTGCTTTTTTGTTGTCTATATTTTACCATGTTCTTAATCTTTAATGTGTGCTCAGAAATATGATGGCTCTCAGCATGGTTGAGGACCTGATGCACACAAGAACATTTTGGCCTTGCTCTGACAGTTGATTGCTTTCCATTATATTTACAACTTCCCTTCTGGCTTTTTGGAAGTTAGATTAGTAGAGAAACTTCTTTGGGTGGTTCTAGCTCTGGTGATTATTGTTTGCCTATTTTCACTCCTGAATCAACTGCATTATCCTAATGCACATGCCATGAAGGCTAAAAAGATGGGTCTTTATTTATTTAACTGATAATTCCTGTAAAATTACTCCCTTGGATGCCTATCAAGTGATAGTCATTAATATGAGTAATGAATGTAGAACACATTATGTGCACTCAAAGCTATACACTATTTAATTAAATATCAGCATATAAAACTGACAGTGAACTATTAATTTTTTTGCCATTATAAGCTTTGCAATTGATATTGCAAACAAAATGCTAAAACACATCTTCCAACAGGGAAACAAGGAACATTACTTCTGTTTATGAACTTTGTCTATTTAATTTGTGCACAGAATTACTTCAAAAAAAAAAAAAAAATTGCAAAAATTAATAAACTAGGCATAATTTTTATTGAAAAGTATATAACCATGGACATCTGGAAACATATTGTGTAATATTTAATATCTGATAGCTAATAAGAGGCAGAGAGTGAAAGAGAGAGAGAAAAACGATAACCATTCAATTCTAATGGTAATAAAACATCAAAGTAATAAAACTATGCCTTTGGATAGGAGCTTCCAGAAATTGGGCTAAAACCTGTGCCATGTAAGGTAATTGTGACCTGCTGACAAGGTAAGAGGTTGTCACTTAAATTTCTTATGGATATATTTGTTATTTAAGAGTCCTGCAATGCATAAATAAGTTATATGTTTGCCTTGATTACCAGAAACTTGTTCCCTGGGGTATCAGTCTAATGGATAGGAATATTTTTATAACATATAGGTAAACATATTTTTTCTTTATAACAGATTTTTCTAGAATACTATTAATTGACAGAGATAAAATCCATTAGCAGAACTCATTATTTTTAAATTTTTAATTTATTTACACTGAGCATAGCTTCTCCTCAGATGATTAGCTGCACTATTAGTAATAATAATTCTTCTTTGCTGTTTCTTTATTAAGACAGCTAATTCAATTTTGTATGGGGATGAACATTATCACACTGGCTGAAAAAGAGATGAAGTATGTGGTAATGAAACAATACTGGGATCAATTCAACCATGTTTCATATTAGATGTGATATAAAATGTGCATTATTATTCATATGTTATTAAGTAAGGTGTTGACTTGTACAGAGTGGAGATAAAAAGTAGACAGAAAATGTAGGTGAATTTGGTTGCCACACTCTGTAAAGACTAGTATTTCATTTATGTGAACAGGTATCTTTTATCTTTTCCATGATTCTCAAAAGAAGAAGAGGATTAAAGTATTGGAACGTGAGGGAAGCAGTTTAAAATGTTTTGCTGTGAGTCTTTGAATTGTTTAATGCTGCGCTGTTTGGTCAATGTTGTCACAGGGTACCCAAGAACAACTGCAGTGAACACCAGTTATACTATAAAAAACCTGCAGAGCTGGGTGAGAGTTGTGTGTTTTTACATAGAAATTGCATGTTACTCCATGCAAATAATTTTTCAATTTGTGTTTGAGGTGATTTACTTATACTTGATTTCTTTGAGAAATCTGCTTTGGGCTGACTGTGGCTTAGGCTTTCTACATTGGATAACAGGCACATAGGAAATGTGAAGCTTTCTTGAGTCAAAAAATCTGTCACAGTCATCTATCTGTAATGTTATTCTGTGTGGATTTCTTCATGAATTATATATAGGTTAAAAGAGTTTGCCATAAATAGCGGGTTCACAGAAAGGACAGGATGAACATTTGAACTCATAGGTAGAAGGGGGAAGCCATTTTTCACTCTGTCCTCTCAACTTGCAGTCACCCATCTAATGCAGCCAGCTACAAATGTAACATTGGTTCAACATTAAAATTCAATCAGGACCTTTCGTAGTTTCCCCAACAGGTCTCAGATATTGCACAAACAGGCACTACCAGGCTGCCACCACAGCTCTTCCCAAGCACTGCCTGCAAGTGGAAAACACCAGGTCTTTGCTTGACTTACCTAAGTCAAGTAAAAAATGTAGAATTGTTGAACCATGTGAGAATCATTTAACCCTGTGAGTGGTTTTTCTTTCCTTTTGCTTGGCTGGTTGGATTTTTTATTAATTAGTTTGATGGTTTTTTTGGTTTTTTTAAATATTGGGTTTTTTTTTATTCTTCATACATTTTTGTTTTGTTTGAAAACAAAGTGCATTTGAGAATGTTGAAAAGAGAAATACAATAATATCAATTGTTCCCAGTGCTATGAAGAATGTCCACAGACACAAGTGTGAAATTGTAATTAATCATTCAGTTAGTGGATAAGCACTCTGTGTGGGAGTGAAAAAGGGAGTTAATTCTGGGTTTATTTCCAGTGCTAGCCAATATCAAGAAAGGCATCATTATAATTTGAGTCATATGAGCAAAAAGGAATGTTTGGTTCATATATATTTTCTTTAAAAACTGTTTCTATGAGGACATCATATATGCATATTTATTAAATTTTGCATGTGTCATATAAGCAAGGATTGAGAAAAAAAATAACTTTATTCACCAGAAAAATTAAAGAAAACAAGTCTACCCCAAACCTGCCAAAGATGCTGCTGCAAAATACAGTTCCCAGGCAAATAGAGCTGGTTTGATTGCTGAAAAATGCCATTATATTGGAAAAAAACCCCAAAAATCAGAAATTATAGGTTTCTTATGAGGATGCCAATATAAGTAAATTCAAGCTTCTCAGTGAGACAGGTATGTAAAGAATCCAAAGTGGGTTAAAACTATAAAATAAAATGAAGTTAGGGTGCTTATAACAGAAAGTATTTGTTAGTTCCTCTGGCTTAAGCTCTCTGAAGAAGAAGTAGTTTTCAGGGATGATTAGTTACGCTTTTTGAAGGGAATAGACACATCATTTTCTTACAATATTTTGTTACTAATCCACGTAAATGTATCTGAAATGAACTGTGAAAAGACAAAGAGTGATTGCATTCCTCTCCCATAGTTCTGTAAACATCACCTTTGAGGACTCTGCCTCTGCACTCTGTCTCTAAACTATGGTTCTTTCTGTCAATCTAAATCACCAAGCTTGCTTTGTTAATTCCACAATCCCAAATTCATTGTTTATTCACAGCCATTCACAACACTTCTGCATACCATGATCTCTCAGTCGTGGCAATTTTAAATAGCTAGTTGCTTGTCTCAGGTTTCAGAAAACAGTGAAATACTGTTTTGCTCCAGCATATCATTAAGGATTGACTCTGTAAGCACTTTTTTGTGTACTTGACTGCTCAATTGGATATCAGACTTCAGAGGAGTTGTCCTTATGACTTATTGTACTGATGTGATTTTGTTTTGTCTTTGTCTGTCTGCACAGAACGCTTATTAGTCAAAAAAACTCTACATTTTTCAGAATATGCTGAATTAGACTTGGTTTGAGTGGGAATAAAAAGAAAAGATTTTCGTTTCCAGAATGGTTTACTAAACTGTAAATAATGAATAAATAATCTAAACATTGCCGTTTTTGAAATGTTTATCTGAAAGCTTTAAGAGGTTCCTCAGTGGCTATTTTTTTTTTGGTCAAAATATTAATTCATCATAACATTTGGCTGAAATATTTTTTGATGATTTTACAGGCCTGTAAGACCAGTGATGAATCTGCTCAGTGAAAACAAAACATTTTGCCCAACCCTGTATGTCATTTCCTAAAGAAGATGAAAAAGAACAAACATATAACCAAGTATTCTCCCTATTTAAAAAAAATTATATATTTTTTCTTGTTACTATAAGAATTTTTCATCTCTGATAATGCAGTTGGTTTTATGATGTGTTAGTGAGGTATTAATTTCATATTAAAAGGATACTGAATATTTAAAGTATAGCACCAGGGAATAGAATTAATTTAAATATTTTTATGCTTACAAGAATATTTGCACTGAAAAATGATTATATATATTATTAAATATAAGTGAATGTAATTTTTCAGAATTTTTCTAGAATGCAAGACATGAAAATCATTTGTATGTATATTTAATTAATTTAACCTAATTATTGGTGTTTCAATCTATTGCTGCAACACTTGTGTAAATCTCAATTTAATTCAGATGTAGCCCTTACTTTTTACAGTCATTTAATGTGCAAGCTGTGATGAAAATGCCAACATATATTGATTTATTATCAAACATAGCTTCTAGCAAAATTTTGAATTTCACATTTAATTTTTTTTATTGAGTTTGCTTTTTTCTTGGAAAATTATCTTGTCATATTCTATCTGGCTCTAGCTGAAAGAACAGAGGACTTTAGAAGCTGCAGGGAAAATACAGCTGAGTACTCTTTTTTTTTTCCTGTCTTTTTGCCTTTTTTTTCCCTAGTTCTAATACACCAAGTTTATTTTCATTAATTTGAGACCATTTATGAGGAAAGAATAAAGTTATTTTTGTAAAAAAAAAATTAAAAGCTTTATAGTAAGTCAGTAGGTTTATGCTCTTATGTTTAAATGACAACATATAATTCACAGGAAAATAACATGGTGTGTCAAGCAACTCTTGGCAAAAGGGTTTTGTGACACATTGAGTTCTTTTTCCTCAGCAAGAAACTTGTCAAACCCCTGAGACTCCTAAATTATATTTTTCTAATCTACAGGAGTAGTTGTTGTTGTTCTTGTTTTTTTTAAACAGAGTTTACTTTCCAGGTAGGTTTATAAATATCCTCAGTGTCTCAGTCAGCTGTAGGTGAAAATGAAATGGCAAAATGGCAAGAAAGAACTCACTGATCCAGCTGGACCAGAGCCCTTCCTGCCTGCTGATCTCACCACAGCTCCCCAAGGGGCAGCAGCATCCTGACCACCCTGAGCCACACTGAATGTATCAGCAAAGAACTGGATATATTGACCCAGCCCATACTGATCATGTTGGCAACAGACACTTCAGGATGAGAATAGCTCCTTATTTATTGCTTTGCAGAAACCATGGCAGTAAAAGTAGAGGAAATGTCAAAAAAACAGTTTATTATTCAAGGAGACTCCCCCCTAAGGCTGTGTTCTACAGACTGACTCTGTGGATCCCTAATTCTGACACTGAGGGCACACCTAGCCCAGATCACTGGCTTGTCCTCTTCCCCCAAAGCTACAGAGCAATGATACTTTCTAAACACCACCTGGCTGTTGTGCAAGTCATGACCAGTAACTTGGATTCTAAAACTGTGGCTGTGGCCCTAATGAATACCATGAGGAACATGCAAAAGGATCCTTTCCAGCAGATCAGGAAGCCACAAGGTTTAATGCACTCTTAGGGATTCTTAACAGCTGTTATAAACAGTAATTCATCTCACTTAATTTTCACCATAGAGAAGAAAAAGTAGAAGTTATCTACTTAAACTCATCAACTAAGTCTTGTTTTTAGGATATGTTGAGACTGTCTCCTTAAAAGGGTAAGTCCTAGTTTTGTTCCCGCTTGTTAGGTTGGGAATGGTTTCTCCAGAGCTCACAGTTCATGCAGATACTAATCTAGGAAGCATTCCTATCCAAAGCACACCAGAAACCCTGGTTCCCTTTCCATTTTATTTAGCCAAGCATTGGTGGGAATATTTTTCTACCTTTGGCTTTTTTCACTCTTTTTGTGATAATTGCCTTGAAGCATGAAGTCTAGCATGGATTTTATTAGACATTTGCTTGTGTGTAAGATTTAAAACTTTTACTTCCCTTTTGTGATAAGGTTATGTGGTTTAATTCTATATTCAAAATACATCCTACATTTTTTGCTTTTTGTTTCAGAGCAGTAGTCTGTAAAGGTTTTTGTAAAACAATGGGTGTTTTGGAAATATCTTTCTAACAGTTATAACCTCAAGGTGCAGAAAAGTGGTCAAATGAGATTCACTGTGACTTAAAAAGCTTATGGAATTCCAAGGAGATGGGATAGGTTGTGAGGGCAGAAGATGAAATGCAGGGACTGTGGGGAAGAAAGGGTTGAAAGAAGGAGACGTATTTCTGCACCTCAGAAAAATGTGAGAAGGTAAAAAGGAATTTCAGAAACTGTGTGAAGGGATATAATACCAGGGGATTTGGGAAAGCTTAGCTTGACCAAAGACAACCAGTATTGGAAAGGGCTGCTGTGCCTCAGTGCCTTGCAATGCTTTGTGACTGCTGTGGCTGGAGAGGGCCATGGGATGGCGTTGATGGTGTTCAGGTCATCAGAAAATGTCTGACAGTGCCATTAACCTTTATGCCAATGCTGCAGAGCCATGACACAAAGGCATGGCTCATCTGATTATGAAAATGGTTAGAATAAGGAACAGGCAAGACAAAACAGCCAACAAATAGATAGAGAATTAGGAATAAGGAATTAGGAATAAACCACATTCTGGCTTCTGTCTTTGTTTAATGTGAGATACAGGGAATGATGACAATGATGATGCCTGGTGGGAGCAATATCTTCAAGTCAGTGAGTTTCTTAATATTCAGAAAGAGAACAATGTGGGACAGGACCACCAGATTCAAAGGCAATGAAAGTTCACTGCAGATGAATAAAGAATTATATCCCTCAGTGCAGTGAGTGTGAAAGAGGCAAATTTCCAGGGCTGAGCATTACACAATTGGTCTGATTTTCTTGTGTATGATCCCACTGTAAGATGGATAACTGGTAATCCTGAGAAGGAATTTCCATGTTCTTCTGTTTCACATCTCTTTTTGATGCCCATGCTCTTTCCCCACAATGAATTTTGTCACATGTAATTTTTCTTCAATTGTAGCCAGCATAGGTTAACTACAGGAGATTTAGCCCAAACAGCAAAATTATATTAAAGAACTAGTTATGCATTTCATGAAGCATATTTAAAACCAAATATTTTCTAATAAATAAATAAAAACAAAGAAATAAATAAAAAGGAAAATATTTCTTAATCTGAGTTGAAGTTGATAGACTGTAGATAAAACAGACTGAAGTTATTTTTAAAGATTTGAACAGATTTTATCTTTTGTCTTTCATTCTATGTAAGTAGTTGGAGGCTGATGACTTTCAAAATATAGTTATGAGTATCAAAATATGAATGAGTGATGTCTATTCTTTTGAAATGTTATCATATAAAAAAGAATAATCAGAGTGAAAACACTCTGCCTTTGTTGCCATTGTTGTTGATTTTGTGTTTTGTTGGGTTTTTTTACCACATGGAACATTGAGATTCTGGCTTTGCAGTGAGTGTATTTGATCATTCAACATCACACAGAAATAACATGAGTGCACAGCTCTCTGGAAATGCAATTTCCAAATATTACCTTTCCTCTTTATTTTCTACACCTTTTTTAGACTTTGTTAATTTAGAGAAACACAATATTCATGAAAATGCTATAGATATTTTTGACTTACTGTGGGGTTTTTATGAAATACAAACCTTTTTCTTGTCTTGAATGCTGTAATGAAAAAAACAGCAACCGAAGCAGCTGACCAAGGGAAAAAAAGTACTATTGTTATGTCCAATGTTCACAGCAATGTAAAACAATCTCTCTTCAAAATGATTGGGTACAACTCCTATAAGTTATTAACTGTGCAGCCTTAACAAAACAGTATTAAACTTGACAAGAACTCATCTGAGAGCTCTAGCAAAAGAGAGCAGCCTGTCTGAGTTGTCCTCCCATTGAACTCAGAGTGCTTAAGCAAACAAAAAATGTCATTAACTTGCAGCTACGAGCGTGCCAATTTATTGTCAGAGGAAATACTTTGAGACTCCTGACCCTTTCTTAGAGTATTAAAAAACTTGACAATCCCAAGTTAAGTTCTCACATGTATTTTGATGTCTGTTTTCTGGAAAGAGGTGCCAATTCTAAGGATTCCCTGTTCTGATAGGCAGAAGGATCTGTTTGAGTTAAATCTTATTTCTTTGGGTTAAGTGCTCCCAGACTTCTCTGGAAGAGAGTTGTATCTTAAAACTAAATTCTGTGCTTTCATTATAAACATTTGTTATGTGCATGGGATTATTTGGGTCGATAATGAAACTGATTTGTTGTCAGCTGTGAAAATACATAGCTGAAAGTTATGTATTTATGGAACTCTTCAACACTTTCAGCAGAGAATTGAATGCTGACCAGCATAACAGCAATGATGAAAATTGAACCTGAGGCTTGAAAATATTTGGTCTTCCCCAACTCTTTTAAGACTTTGGTGTATTGCCAAAGTTTCTTGCCACCAATTCAGATAAACTGAGTTCCCATTTGCTGAGCAGGGTGTGGATTAGGTGTTGAAATTCACTGGGATGAATCCTGATAAGGATGTCCAACCTGAAGGACACTGAACCTGTACAAATACTTGGTACAACTCTTAAATGAGTCAATATGACATAGCAAATTCAACCACTTCTAGTGGGAAGCTTTTTGTGTTAGCAACACCAGTTCAGCTTGGTGGAGGTGTTTTGTCTTTCCTCACCAGGATTTGGCAGTGATTCCAAACCATTCCAGCCCTGAGCCCATAATGAATGTCCCAGTGTGCCAGGCTGCAGTCCCAATAGGGGTTTCATATTTGCCTTGAGCTCTTATTCTTGCCACCAGAGCTGCTCACAGAATTTTTAATAAAGGAAGGAAAAAGCCCAAATGATATTTAGATAATTTGATTCTGGGATAGAAAGGTAGTAACTTTTGAAGATGTAAATACAAATCCAGACATTATTTTAATGAACTAGCCCATTAGTGAGCCTCCCAATTAGCAGAAATAGCCCTGTTTATGTGAATAGTCAGTGTTCTAAATTCATGTTTTGGCTTCCTGGGCCACTTGAGGCACTTGGCATATAATACTTTAAGTATGTTGCTTTGGACCAGTGACAATTCCTTCTGCAGACCAAAAGAAAGACGGACTTAGATGAAATGTTGGCAAAGGACCAAGTCCTAAAGAGAAATGGCAATTTCTTGTTGAAGACACAGCACAGCTCTATTCTCGTTTTCTGGTAAATGAAAGTGTTCTTGCTGTGACCTGTAAACATATCACACACTCTTCTTCAGTTTTGTTGGTTGCAAGACTGACCCTTGCTTGATAAAACTGCTTGATTTTGGCAGTGTGACAGGAGCATGGCAGTGGTCCTCATGTCCCCACTGCCCCCAAACATGTGCAGATGCCTGTAAGAGTAACTACTCTGAGATTTATTCTACAGCAACAGCTATTTTCCTCTTTTTGTTTTTCAAAAGGCTTTCATTTTCTTGTCTTACTTTTTTTAATAAAATTTCTGTGCTTTCTCACTGTTTTGTGCAATGTATTTTGCCTCTAGACAAGAATAGAGTGAGAAGGGAAGCAGAAACAGTAGATGAAATAGATGCTTCATGGCATTGCATGATCTATGTGCACTGCTGTTGTTTACAAACCTCTGTCAAGTGATCCTCCTCTGCCCCAGAGGCAGAGAGGGAAACGCTTCCCATTAACTTTGTGAATGCCAGCCAAAAAGTTTTATTATTTTTGACTCTCCAACTCTTAGTGTTGTTATAAGTGTCTTGAAAGAAATTCTTCTGGCCTTTAGCTTTACCCATTCATCTTCTTTGGAGAATTTCCAGTTGGTCTGAATCAGGGTTACTCTTTTTGGGTTTAGTACTGATCCACCATCTCATCCCAGTGAAAGATAAGCCCATTATATCATATTAAAGCTTGCTTTAATTTAAGTACATTTTGCTCTACAATATTTCCTGCTTTATCTTAAATATTCAAAATGAATATAATTCTCACACACAAAAGCCTTTCATGTAATATAGCTGGTGTCAGAATAATTTATGCTTTCCTGAAGGTTTTTTTTTCCACTGTGACAATGAAGTAAAAAAGGTGAAAACAAACATCAGAGTAATTGTAGTGCAGCACAACCCTGCTGAATAAAAGTGGTTTTTTAGTGAACTGGTCACAGATACACAAGCAAGAACACCTTTTTCTGAGGTGACATTCAGAAGCCTGCTGAATATAGAGAAGGACCATATATTAATATGCTGATTCCACTCAAATTTAGGTGCCTAAATTTATCTCATATCTGAGTTGAATGGAAATAGGAATTATTGTGAGAGGTAATCCCAAAGGAAATGTATATAAAATAGTCAGGGAGTTTTCAGAGCAATGCAAAAAAATGTCTGTAGGTGAAGGTCCAGTGTAAGGAAAGGCCTGTAGGTGAAGGTCTGTGTTTTGTTGAAGAAGGTGTTTATTTTAAATTATTATTTAACAAGCAAATTTGTGGAGCAATGAGGAGTTCAATGACCATTTAAATGCATATATGCTTGCAACCTTCTGTAAAGAAGAGAAATTAGATTGTGCCTTAGCAAGTTGTAAAATGTAAGAATCATTTTTATTAAATAAAAAATGACAGTGTTTTTTCACCTCTTTAAATCATTCTTTCTTGTAAATCCTTAAAGGTTTTGCAAATTAGAACAGTGTAAGTTGTCCTGGTTTTATAGGCCTTTGTTTTTTGTTTGTAGGGCATTTTTCAGTTTATTTATTTTTATCGGGTTTTTTCAGGTTTTTTTGGCAGCATCTCAAAGCAAGTCAAAATAGCAGCTGGAAATCAAACACAGATTTTTAAAGTAGGGCCAGATGTTATGGCTACAGCAGTATGCAATTTCTAAGAAAAAATAAACTGTTCTAGACTTTAATGTTCTTATTTCCTGAAACAGAAAATGTGGTCTAAAACCATGATATTTGATGGAAATATCATTTGATAAGAATACCTGGACCATAATCCAAAATAGCAGTTGTTTGTTTCTGAGCCCATGTTGCCTTGGAAATGTTCCTGTAAGTGTTCAGCTATTCAGATCTGGACATGTGCTGTGCCTCAAACAGACTTCACTCTCAAGAGAAGTCTTTGCTCTCAACAGGGGTGGCCAGTGCATCTCCAGGAAGAGGGATTTGTAACATCTCCACATTATCTGTGTCTCTGATGGGAAACTTTGTTGGTCCTCAGCTTCTGCATAATAACCAGAAGAATATCAGAGAGTAGAAATGCACCAGTGATAGCATATTCCAAGTTCAAAAAAGTCTTACCTAAAAAATTACAGAATGTGCTGAAAAGGAAAATCCCACATGCATAATAGGAAAAGGCATCTGATTCAACAGGTAGTAATTCAATTTTCTGCTTTCCAAGCATATCTTGTGGGAATATAACTTTCTTCCAACCACATGAGTAAAATGTTGGGAAAGCATTGAGGATTTTCAGCACATCAACAGTTTACTCTGTATCTCACATCACTGGCTGAATTTAGGGATACCACTTATGAGGGTGTTAATTATGCATATGTAGAAAATTCCTTCCATCTCAGGCTGTTCAGTGATTCTCTGATTCATTTTTTATTCCATATATGCAGAAGTAAACTTAGAGGTCATAATGATGTGAGGCTGTTTAAAAACAACAACAACAAATTTATAAAGTGTCCATATAAGGAGTGACACTCTCCCTATTTTTTTCCTTAATTTTTAAGCCATTTATTAAAAATATTCAAGATATTAAAAAAAAAAATTATGCCTTGGCATTTTCATGCAAACTCCCACAGAATCCAGCAGCAAGCAGTTTGTAAGGAGGAATACTGTCAAACTAACTCTGTTTGTGTGGTACATACCCCAGTAGGTGTGAACAGAAACTTTCTCTGCCTGAAGAGCTGCATTATGAAGTATTGGTGGCTGGTGAGTCCAAGGGAGAGCCTAAAGATCTAATCTTAGTCATTCCTAAACTGAAACCTTTATCAGGTTTCAGAGTTATTCTGAGTTATCATCAGCCTGGTATCTCACACTGCTATAGAGGCTGATAGTGATATAAGCACCATGCCTAAATTTTGACCCAAAGACTTGGGTGATATGTATTTTATGTGCCATATTATTTATTGTTTTTTGTCTCTTTGGTGTGAAAATGCAAAAAAAAAATTAGATTTTTCAGGAGTCTGCTTAATAAATCTAATTTGGAATACTACCAGATTCTGTTTCCTGCAGATACTAAACTCTGCTGTGGTCCCAAAAAAGCCCACAAAAATTTTAGGACAACTAAGGTTGGCTTTTTTTTTCATTTGATTGTTCTTCCTTTAAGTTCCCATTTGTGAGAGAAAGCAGCAAAATACAGCTTTGGTGCAAACTCCACTTCCCCAATGATGGAGCAACTGTCTGTGCTTCTTAATATTAGAACAATGAGACGTGATTCAAGATGACAATTTTAAGACATATGTACAGACATTTTATTTTTCTGCCTCCAGCCCAGCTCTGAAAATCTACAGCATGTGCTGTCAGGCCTGGTGATTAAACACTTCTGACATCCCTGCTCTTAAACAAATTCATCACGATAGCAATACTTAATCAAGCCAAAGGTATGATTGGCTGATCATATCTCAATGTTTAAGTGTTCTTTTCATTCAAGAAAAGTGTGTTTAAAATGAAAGCTTTTACATGTGCACATGCACATGTGTGTATGTATGAGAAAAAGAGAAAGAAGGTGAGCTCCTGTGCAAATATTTTGTATGGAGCAAATCCATTGATTATGCATATCACATATCCTCCCTTTAAATTGCAAATCCTAGAATCAGAAATCTGGGTGGGATTAAGCTGAAAAAAAAGAACAGATGGGACTGTTGATGTGACTGCCAGAGGCTTGGGCAGAAGGCAATGAAAAATAATTCTATTTTTCCCCTAAATTGAGAAAGCTAAACTGGTGATCAGTGGTAGATTTTAGGCAGATGGAATGACTTGGAGAAAAAGGTTGGCAGACTTATTCACGAGATAATGAGAGTAAGATAAGGAGTTTTAGGGTGCATCTGGGGGTCTTGAACTTCAAGACCATGTAGCAGTGTGTGTTTTCACAAAAGTACACATAGGAGAACCCTTACCTAAAATATGTGATAATCATTCCAGTTCTGTTTATCACACAACACGTGTGATGCCCTGAGTACATTGCAGTAAATATGTATGTTGGCATCCAGAGTTGGAAATGTTTTTGAATATATGTCAGTCTGAATACTTCTGCTACTATTATCAGTACAATAATCTAATGGTTTTTTTTCCTTTTCTTAACTCCATTTTGCACTTAATCCTTTTTCCAGCCCTCCAATTTTACCCAGGTGCTCACTATCTCAATTTTTTTTTTTGCTATGAAATGTCTACTGTTGGTTTCTAAATATTCAAATAGGACCAACATCTCATTGTGTTGGGAAAGAAGCAGAAAGGTGAAGTTAAAATGCTTCTTCTCAATGATAAACAAAAAGTAGTATCATTTACTACAATAATGATAGCAAATGCTAGCATCTATCTTAAAAAATATATCAACAACTTGTATGATAGGCTAAAATAAATTGTAAATAATTCTGCTGAGTACTTTTCTAGAACTTTCTATCCTTTCTATGTCAGATGTTCAGATTAAGGATCACTGCAGAGATAATTTATTTTGCTTTATTTTAGTATCTCTTGCTGGATGAATATATATTTTATAAACAAGGGAAAAGGGCTCAATTTATAGCACATATGGAAGGATTATTTAAATATGAAAGACTGAAAGGATGATTAAATCTCAGCTATTCAAATTTCATTATTTGTTTTGCAGGGAATCTGTTTCGTGTTGAAAAATGATAGCAACAAAAGCGTTGGAGTTGTAATATAACTCATGGTACAATCAGTACAGTTTGTCGTGCTTGAATGTCACCATACCTTTAAATATTGGCAAAAGACCTCAGCAGATAGACTGCAGTGCCAATGAAAAGTGATTTTTTCCCTCACTGGTTTCTCCATAGTCTGTAGCAATTCTAACAGTCAAATCTAATCAACTTTTACAAAGAAATCTTAGTATTCCTAAAAGAATACCTTTCAGACTTGCTCTGCAGCATTTGAAGGACAAGCTGACTTCTTTTAACCAATAAATGGAATAGCCTTTCATATAAGTAGTGCTAAAATGTTAAAGTATTGGTTAGAAAAAGTAATTGTGGTTGCAGATTGTCTCACCTACAAATTGGAGCTCATGGAGAATATTGGTAGGATCAGGGCAGGTTTGAATCTCACCCTCTGAGTGTTCCAAGGTGTGTAGGGCAAGAGGAGGTTCACCAGCTTCTGGAGTGGGACCTGGGCAATCTTTTTTGTGAGGTGATGCTACTCAGGTGATTTGGTTTATGCTGTAGCCCATGCTGGTACATACACACTTCAGCACAGACAATTTCTTTTATCCATTAGGACACTCTGCTGGTCTTTTAATTTTAGGTTTCCTTCCAAAGTCAGACCACGAATTTAGATCTGCTCATCACCCCAGGAACAGCCACAGAGTTGTAACCACATGGTCCTGCACATTACTGCTCAATACCAAGAGGACTTAGTTAAGTGCAGAGCTGCACCAGCTGGACATAATGTGGATTTCAGCACGCATCTTCTGTGTTAACTCTAGGAAGGCAAGCAAATAACCAGTGTGGAAACACAGTCTTCATCAAAATTGCACCTGATTTCCCTGTCAATTTAAGAGTGTGAAAATTATATGTAGCTGGCTGCAAGCTGATATACTTGAGTAGCCAGCTGAGACATCACCTACCATGTTTCAGGTACTGTACAAATGTTATTTACACCAGAGAAGGTCATAGGGACTCATTTAATACTAGTACTGCTGGAGTTCAGTGACAAAACTTTGTCAGCTGGTGTGACAGTTTAATGAAGATAAAGAGGACTTTAAAAGCTTATACTACAAAAGAATGTTCTTTTTGGGGAAAATAATGAATGGATACCTAGCTTGGCTAGGAAAGGGAGAAAAGAGGAATCACTTTTCACTGTTGCAGCATGTCACAATGGCATTTTGGCCGCATTCTCTTTGAAGGATGTCCTCATGAAACAAACTCTTTATTTTGATATTCAGAGCAACAGAAAACATCTGGAAAAGTGGCAAGAAGTTTGAAGTTTGGGTTCTTCAGACAGGATATTTAAATACATGAAAAAGTATCTAAGTAGTAAGTGATTTGATTATTTTTATTTTCTGGATGAATTAATTACCAGAGGTTCTTACTTTGTCAGAATTCTTGGGAAAGAGGGCAAAAGATAGCCAAGGAAACAAAATATATAGTTATATTTAGTTAATCAGAAAAGAGCAAAAGATTTTAGCAAACTGATATCCTTTTCCAGAAGTGAGGCAGGTACTTATCACTCAGTTTCACACAATCTGAGCCATCTAAGCTGTTCATTCATGTCACACCATATGTGAGGTGCAGACTTACTCTCTGAAAATTCATATTTTTTTTTCTCCACTTTCTGAAAGAAGTCACCAGGAAAATGTTCTGTACCTTTAGAATCAACCAACATCTCTCACCATTCCACTCTCTGACAGAGTCCTGGGTGTTCCCTTCACACTGGGGTTTTGCACAGTTCTCACCTGCATCTCATGGCATTGTCTCATTTGCATCTCATGGCATTGACAAATATTGTGCTTTACCACTGAGTTCAGGCACTACTTACATGGATCTGCACTGTGCCAACCACTCATGTTTGAGCTGGCATCCTGCAAGTGGATTTGTAAGAAATCTGTAAGAGCTGAAAGAATTATGTAAGGTTGGGATTACCTGATTGCCTACCATGTTAATATTCATTCATCATTCTGCTTAATCAAGGCTGTTTTGTTGGTTTTTTTTTGAAGTCTTGAAAACTCTAGACATGTTAATAAGAAATAGTGTAACTTTGGATTCCAAATCTTTTTTCCCACTATAACTCAGATTAAAAGAATAATTTCCTACCTTGAACCACAAACAACATTTTTGGAAGCCAAAGAGTTGAGCTAAGCTTATTATAAAACCTCATGAACAAGTAAAATTTGTCTTCATGTTATATTTCAGACAAATATTTATGCATTTTTCAGACGTATGTGCCCTCAAATTTCTGTTACATTTCCTTATGAAAAACTCACCTGGAAAACAATAATATATTAGTAAAATCACACGCTGTTTTCAGGATACCCCCCTGAAACCATGGGGTTTCCTGAAAATCATACTTCAGTTTGGAAAGGCACATTGCTGGTGGGCCTTGGAAGCATTTAACAGTGGTGGTCTTTGGACAAATGGAATTGAGTTCTCTGCATTTCACTTGCTATGAAAGTATTCATAGAACATGCAACAGTCTTCTACAGTAATAAAGTGCTTATATTCGTACGTACATTTTTTCATTAGACATTACATTTATTTAGACTTTTTGAAAGAGTTATAAGAAGTATCTGATAATAGAAATTAATGAGAGAGATCCCAAACCAAATCACTGTCTATGACTGTCTACAATGCTGCCAATTTGCACCAGTTTTAAGTGAATCACAGAATCATTGAATGTCCTGATTTGGAACAAAGGATCCACAAGGATCATTGAGTCCAACTCTTGGCCCTGCTCAGGCCCATCCCAAGAGCCCCACGTGCCTGAAAGTGTTGCCCAAACACTCCTTGAACTCTGTCATTCTTGGAGCTGTGACCACTTCCCCAGACAGCCTGTTCCAGTGACCAACAACCCTCTGGTGAAGAGCCTTATTTCTGACAGCCAACCTGAACTGTCTCTGACACAACTTCAGACTGTTCCCTTGGGTCCTGTCCCTGGTCACCACAGAGAAGGGAGCAGTGCCTGCCCCTCCCTTTCCCCTCCCAAGGAAGCTGTAACTGCAGTGAGGTCTCCCTTCAGTCCCCTCCAGGCTTGAACAGACCAAGTGACCTCAGTCACTTCTCATACAACTTCCCCTCAAAGCCCTTCACCATCCTTCTGGCCCTCCTTTGGAGGCTCCCTAATGGTTGGAAGCCTTTCTTATCTAGTGGCACCTAAAACAGCCTCCAGGGCTGAAGGTGAGGCTGCCCCAGCCCAGAATCCCCTCCCTTGCCTGGCTGCTGATGCTGGGCCTGATGCCCCCAGGACAGGGGTGTCCCTCCTGGCTGCCAGGGCACTGCTGGCTCATGTTCAACTTGCAACAACCAGGACCTCCAGGTCCTTTTCCATGGTGCTGATCTCCAGCCTCACATTCCCCAAAAAGTTTGGAGAATGAAGGCACGTATCCTGCTAAGTGAGCACTCTACCATTTGAGATAATTCCCCTTCCTATGTGGAGCACTTTTGTATAAAAATAAAAATAATATTATGACTATAGCTGAGTCTTCATCTATTATGCAAGGCTTAGGGAAATAAATAGCACAAGGGTCCCATTCATCAGAAATAGATGAATATTTTGTTCACAAAATAAATATACGTAGTAAAAAGACATGCAATGGTAGCTACTGCCAAACCAGCCTACTGAACAAAGCCATTAGCACATCTGTAGCTACATTACTTTTCAGGGGTGTTCTTCATAACAGCTCTGATTCTGAATTTAAAATGTATTTACTGTAATGGAACATCATCAACTTAAGAATAGAATTCCACATTCAGTATTTTACCTGCTACTGAGTTGCCTCAGTGAACATTTATGCTTTCATCATGATGCTATGGCGCTGAAAAGAAGAGCAGATTCAGACATATTGTACATTTTGCCTCTTGTTCTTACTCAGCTTACCATTAGAAAAATGTTGCTAATATTTTGCTAGTGATCATTTCTAGTTTCAGCTTTTCAATTCCTCCTTTGGTGGTGGAATGTCTTCTCAGCTGTGTGTTTATGAGTTACAGTGAAAAAAAGTGCAGTTTGCATGACTCTTGTACTTTGTGAATGGCCACAGCATTTTCCCTTATAATTTTGCCAAACTAGAATTGACATGAGCTTTGAGAGATCACAGAGATCTTGCCACACTTCATGAAAAAGAAAGTTAGATTTTTTTTCTGTTCCTTTGTATGTTTTTACTCTTCATATCAGTTTGGATTATGCTACATTGTCCCAGTCACATGTAAAGACAGCTTTATGCTCAGTTATCTATAAAAACACAGCAGAGATTTACTCTCCAGTCTGTTTCCAGTCTAATCTTGGAATACATTGGTACATTCTCTGACATGTCTATACTTATGTAGCCCTTAGTCCATTAGCTGGAACCATTAAATTATTTTTAGGAAGGAAATTTCTGATTTTCCTGTAATTTTTATTTTTAATACATATGACTCTCAGAGTGACCGTGGTGTGAAAAGGGAAAGTGACAGGATCTGCTACTTTCATTTAATTCCCCTTGGTATTTATGCTCAGTCCTCTGATAATTGCTTCCATGGCCCTATCTTTCCAGACAAATTGAAAAACTCTCTGCAAGGTTTCATTCTTGATTTTTTGGTTATTTTCTTTTTTAGCTGTATAAATACTACCATTACAGGAACTCACAAGCTGGATTCACATCACCCAACTTTTGCCAGATTCAAGTCTTGCACATGTTAACTACTTGGCCTGGCTCCTAGCCAGTGAATGAAAATAAGTGACTTTGGGACATGAATCCTTGTATTCTAAACTGGATGTCTGTTTCCCTTTATTGCATTAATATTTTTGATAAATATTTATACTGGACACTAACTCGTACCTGTCTGAGTGGGAGTGGAATAAATCCCACCTTGTGAGGTAATTTGAGGTCTGAGAAAATGCAATCTCTGAAGGATATCTCTTAAATAGCATTGCTAATATACTCTGTTGATCAGAGTCATGCAACCCTGACCACAAGTAATAAAAGAATGCTGACTTGTCCTCCCATTATCTAAATGAGTTACAGATAAATCTGTTAGCTTGTATTTCTGAGAAACTGCTTCATAGAATTCTTGAACCAATTTTACTAGGTTTTGAAGACAAAATCTGGGCTGAGCCTTATGTTTTACAAATGCAAACTTCTCAGTCTTAAAACATCAATTTAAAAATCACTGAGCTCTAAATACTGCTAAATTAATCAGAACATAAAATTGAATAAATATTGGCTCATGGAGAGACAGATGCTAGTTTGCCAGATAATGTCCTTCATGAAGAGATGAATTAGTGCATGTTTCTTCCTTCCAAAATTATTCTGATGTTCTTTATCTTTCTTGCAGGTGCCATTAATTTTAATTAAGGAAATTGTAAGAGCAAAAGGTAGGATGAAGGCCACAATGCTAATGTGCTATCATTGTCATAAAAGCCAATGTATAGGCCCAGCTGGGTATGCATGTTGGCCAAAGGATATAATCAATTCTGGTCAGATATATTTTTTATTTGCAGAGAAAAATAATTTAGACTATACTGACAGGTAATGGAATGTAGTGTCTGGTCTAAAGCCAGCCCTTACATTTTAGCAGGAACTACCATTCAGAGGGTTGAAACAGAATAGATTTATCAGAGTCCACACCCAATGACAAGGTGGAATTTGGATTCATACTCTCTGTCTCAATCTGATCAGTGATTGTCAAAGATATGCCAGACAGTGGAGAGTGACTGTGAATCATTAACTGGTTCTCTGTTCCAAAAGTATAAAATAGATTATTGTGTAGTTATTACTGATTTTGAAAATCTTGCTGGAACTGAACAGTATGCTGAAAAAAAAGACCAAACACAGCACATTCTGGGGAAGAACCTCTTAGCATAAAATAAGAAACTCAACCCAAAAAAAAAAAAAAAAAAAACAACAAAAAAAAAAAAAAAAAAAAAAAAAAAAAAAAAAAAAAAAGTTTGCAAAGAAATGGATGTATTTTACAGCCTAGCTCAGATCCCCAGCTCCAAAGCACTCTGAAGTCAGCAGAACTGTATCTATTTGTCCCAGTTTGTGCATCTGATCCAATCTTCCCCGGGAGAGCATGGGGATAGCACAGACACTGTTGTTGAGATCAGCAGCACTTTTGTACATCCAAGCAGCACGTCGGCAGAGCCTCCCGGAAAGTTGCATGAGCACAATTAACAGATTGGGCTGGAAAATCACACTGTTTGTGTGATAAGTGCCCCTTCACAGGGTGCAAGCTGTTCCACATCTCCAAACTGTTTTGCTGCTTTTTCCTTTGCACAGGGAGAATCCTCCACAGTGTGTGACTTAGTGGCAAACTGCCACTGCCAAATGCACGCAGCTACTTAATGTCTTGCTGCTGAGATTTGGGATTTCTTGATGTTCATCTCAAATGTAAAAGATATCTGAACCATAATCTCTACAAGGTTAAAGATTTCAGCAGGGGAAAAAAAAAGGTATTTTGTCATCCTGTCATCTGAAATTGTTTTATATTTCACACTACAAAGTAAAAATACAAAGGGATCATCACCTAGGTGATAAACTGCCAGTTTCCAGACAAACATTTTAACTGATTTACACCTGTTTTCCTCTAGGAAAAACTACATTTTGTGTGATGCATTTCTTTCTCAACTGATAAATGACAATGGTGCAAGTATCTTCATCTTGGTGTGAATTGACCCAGATTGTGGAAGACCAAGTTTTTACATTGTGACCAATCAACTTCTAGAAATATAAAAACTGCTGAGAGCCTAGTTTTGAAACTTTTACAACATTTGGCTGGTGGCAGAGTAATGTCCTTAATTGCATATTTTATAGAAATGAAACTTGAGGAAAAGATAAAAAACATTTTCATTGGAGCATATCAGTATTTGATTTAATGTCAAATAAGATTCAGAAAACATAAATCAATATCATTTTTTGCTTTTCATAGTCTTATCATTCCTGTGAATATCTCCAAGAGCATTCCAAAATATGAAACTGAAATAAAGGGATTTAAAACCAGCCTGTAAGTAAAACTTCAACAAATTCCTTTAATTTATACAGCTTTAAAAATAAATATAATGATGAGTGATATACTCAATGAAGTGTGATGTTTCTGGAAAGTACTAGAAGATTATTTTTACAAATTGTCAGGACACTGACAGGGAAATGAAGAATCAAAAGTAAAACATCAGCTGATTCACAGAACTGTTCTCCCTGTAACTCTCTTAAAGCTCCCTTTTCCATGATGAGTACCAAACCCACTGGAAATGCTTAAACTGCCTGTGTATTCATCTTTACTGCATCATGGTTTGTGTGTGCTCTCCCTTTTTCTGCATCTTTTTCTTTAAGTTTTGGTGAAAATAGCTTATTAAACATGGTCTAGAACAAGACTACTGAGTATTATGATAATCCATATAAATAACCACAATGATGACCCACTTTATGATCACATACATGTTTTAACACATTATTTGCAAATTATGAAAAAATGGTCTTCATCTCTAAGGATTCAGCATCATTAAGTATGACTCAAATGGAGAATAATTAAGATAGTGCACTGCAGATTGAGGTAGAAAATATTACATGTCCAGGAAATCCACTTAATATGTTAGGGTACATAGAATCCAAACAATGTGGGCTCTCCCCTCCCCTTCCCTCTTCTCATGTTATCTTCATTTGATTTTAACTAGTTTCAAAGAAAGAGTAATGGTTTAAAAAAAAGAAGTGTTTTCCAGTCAGCATCAGAATAGGAAAGATTATAAGGAACTAAAGGTGGGATACACTAAAATACTCACTCACAACAAAGGTTGACTAGAACTAATTCAAGGATTATCCGTGTTGGGAATATCCCACATTTGAGATCTGTTGCTTGCCTATGGAGCATCCTCAGGTTACTGAGTCTCAGGGATGTGTTTGTTTTCATAATGAAATTCAGCAAAGAAATATCTCAATGTTTGCTACTACTTTAATATTCTTCAAGGACTAGAATTTGATAGCTGAGGGTGGGTAATGAAAGTCTGTGTATATTTAGGTTTTGTTCTTAGTAGAATTTGACTTGTCCCACTATGCAGTTAAGCAGGAAATGTAGCTCCTCTGAAATAAAAGCTTAAAAAATTGGGAGTAGCCTCTGAATGCTAAACATATTTGCCTTTTTCTCTGCAACCCGTAGATAATAATATTAATATGATCATTATTAATGATAATTAATTACTATTATTTTAAGGTCTGGCTCGAAACATTAGTTTTATTGTATTACTAAAGATATATGCTTTGTATAGTCTCTTACTGCTGGAAGGGGAATACAATTTAGATGATAAGAGTTTTCAATGACTTTTTCCTTTTTGCATGATAAAATCAATCCGTATTTCATCATTCCATTATGTTAATTTAAAACTGCAAAATTAATATATAAAAATTATGACAACCATAAGAAAGGCTTTGAAAGCCACAGAAACATTTTGCAAATTAAATGTCTTCTTTTGAGGCACAGCTACACAAAACATTTACTTTTTCTCTCAGAGAAAGTACGGGTACAGTTTTGATCACCTTCTCCTCTTGACCAAAAAGACAGATACAACTCACCTTATCAAGACAGCACTGCTACTTTTTCTAAGGGAGGAGCAATTCTTTGCATTGCCACATGGACAGGCACTGTCTTTTCATCCTCCACAGTGGTATAAAGAGCACTGGTGATTAAACTCTCCTTGAGCTTAGTTTGTGTCCTTGAGCTTCTGCTCATGTATTTGCTTCAGGGAAGTTTCAGGATATGTCTTCTCACTCTTCGGGGGCTCTGTCTGCCATGTCACTGACATTGCTCAGAGCAAGGTTTTTAACCCAGAGGGTGGTTGGGCACAGGAACAGCTCCCCAGGGAAGTGGTCATGATACCAAGCCTGAGAGAGGTCAAGAAATATTTGGACAATGTTCTCAGGCACATGGTGTGACTATAGGGACTATCCTGTGGGGTAAGATAGATAAAGATAGTGTGGGGAAACAGAGTTAGTACTAAAGGTAATCTTGTGGCTGATGTATTGCAGCTGTGTTAATTACCCTAGAGTGGGAACAGCCTTGTTCTCACAGCTATGGGTGTGATAAAGAGGGAGCTGGCTGGGAGGGGCTTGGTTGCAGCTCAGATGGAGCTTGCTGCTGTGCCATGAAGACCCAGGGACAGGAGGTGGTGCAAGGGACAGATGAGGAAAGGTTTTGTGACAGGGACAGGGGCCAGGCCAGGGATAGAGCAGAGTGAGCTGGTGCTGTGAGAAGGGAGAGAGAAGAAGGAGAACTGGCTGTTGGCATAAATGGACAGACCCTGAGAGCTGCTTGGAGATGTCTTATGGAGAGTAAGATAGAGACTGCTAAATAACAAGGTGTTGATGTGTGAAGCCTTTTGATAAGTATGAAAGTGTTATGGATAATGAAGTCCTGATACTTGAGCCTCCAAAATGGTTTTAATGAAGCACTTTGTGTGTTTTGACTGTCTTGATAACCACAGTCCTGTGCAGGGCCAAGAGATGGACTAGACAATACTTCTGGGGTCCCTTCTAAGGATATTTTGTGATTCTGTGAAGTGTTTTGGCTATGTGGTCCTTCCTAGAAGGTCCTTAAATTTGCATGTCTCAAGAGCAGATGTTTTAAGAGATGACATGTAAAGGTCTTGTCCCTCAACAGCCCCTCAGTTGCTGTCACCTTTCACCCAGGTCACAACACTGGAATCTGCTTCCTGATTCACTCCTATAAGGGGATAATATAGAATGATACATTTTATAGCACATGGTCATGATGTCTTTGTTAAGGAACTTCCCCATCTGAGCATTTAGGAGCCACTCTGGCAGTCACACTGCCACCACCAGAGACTTCAGCTGCTGGGACCAAAGCCCTTTTGCAGTGGGTGGATCCAGTGAGTATCCTGCTTGATTCCCTACACACCTCACTCTCATGCAGTCAGACCATCAGTTCTTACCAGTTCAACCCTAGGTTTCCCATAGCAGAGTCTCAATTCTGTAAAGTAATTCATTAATGACCTGGCAACATTGAAGAAGATCAAGCTGCTTCCCAGGAGGGACCCCATACAAAAGTATTCCTGGACTTTTACAGCCTCACAGTCTAAGTGCACAAAGGTCTTGCTTTTCCTCCTGAGTCCTTGGCTTCTGTTGTGCCTCTGATTGTCCAGTCTCCTGTGCCCTTTGTTGTGCTAAGGGTTGGCAGTTCACAGTTCTACCCCCAGAGCTCAACCTGCAGCTCCCACTGCAGCTGCACCCTGAGCTCCCTGCCTGCCTCAACACCTTGTCAGGTGCCATTACATTTTTGCACTCCCATTAGAGCATACATTAGAAACTCATGTTGAATAAAATACAGGTGGCCTCTGATAGGCTAAAGGTCCTGTTGCCAGGGCAGGAGAGGAGATACTGGTCAGTGATTTCAGCTGGTCGTCTGTGGGTTTTGTGGGTTGATTCTTCCTGATCAATGTTTTCCTCATCAAAGGCTTCTGTTAAAGAGAGTAGATTTACTATACCAACACAGTAATCAATGCCTCTTAATATTAAAGAGGGAATATATCTTTAACTTCTTTGAGGTTGCAAGGAATAAAACTCTAAATTTGTCTCCTCAAAAGTAGATCTCCTGTTGAACAACAGTATTACAGGTAGCTGCTGATCAGGAATGTGAGGAAACTACCCAGTTACACATCAATGTACAAATGTAAATAAATGTAAGATTAATATAAGAAGGCTTCATCCTTGAAGGAGTTGCATCATTCTTTTCTTTCTACAGCTTCAAGTCAAGTGCAGAGTAGGAAGGCATGTTGTCTGTAGAGTGTATTTGGGTTAATATTCTAAATCTTCAAATTTCATTTCTTTTCATGCACTTGGAAAAGTTGACTGTAAGTGATCTCACATAGAACTAAAACACATGTTAACAAAGAATAAAATCATGGTTAATTTATGTCTATATATATTTTTAGTGCTCTCTCATTCCTAATTTCATCTAGCAAAACAAGAGGAAAGTGTATGTAACTTATATTTTAATCTTCATTATTTCCTTAACTCCTGGTATTTTTCTTCAAATAATCACTTTCATACAATTCAAATGTATGAAAATTATTAATATATAGTCTTTAAAGTTAAAATGGGCTGATCTCTGAAGGTTTTTCTACACATGTTATTCTCTTAGATGAACAAGAAAGTTTCATTTTCATGTGTTCTTCTGATAGTGATCCATCTCTTTCATTGTGATCTAGATTTTGGGTTTTGAGATGCCTCTTGTGGGTTTTGCCATATTAATAGAGAAATGTTATTTTGCATCTTGTAAACACAGCTGGTCAGAGATCAACTGCATCTTATCAGTACTCCTCCAGTTCCATTCGCTTCTTCATGAAGACATAAAATATGCAATCTGTATAAAAAGAATTCTACAGAATGTCAAATTGTTTTAATCATTCTGTGACCCCTATTCAAGTTGTCTCAAAGATCAAATCTTAGTTAAAAAGCAAAGACAGTAAAAAAGTAGTATATCTATCTTCAAATGCTCAAAGCATGTATTAATCTTTTGACTCTGATGATTTTTAATGCATTTCACTGTCAAGAAACAGAGGAAAATTTCAATTTTATATATAAACTGGTTCATCTAATTATACTGATTTTTTGTGAGAAAGTACAAATTAGTTGCAAGTAAGTGTAAGAGCTTGGGTGAGCTGTTTTACAGTGTGATTTTCTTTCCTAAGTTTATGTCCTACTAAGCTGGTTTTCAGACTTTTACAATCATCTTCTGAGTCATTTACCTTGTCTATTCAGCCAGAGGTGGATTTCTCTTGGAGCTGGCCAGCATTGGTTCTATCAAACAGGGGGAACCTTCCACCAGCTTCTCACCAACACCACCCCTGCAGACAAAACCTTGCCCAGCAAAACTTGTTACCCACAATGAATTTCACAACTGTGCTTCAGGACTACTGTGAATCAAATCGTGGCAAACAACTCCTGATGCTTCAATACAGATACAAGATTGTTGTATCAGATGGGCATTAACATGAAAATAATGAAATGGCTTCATGTATCACTGAACTGCAGATAATATCAAGGTAAAATGTGGACATCTTATGCAGCTCTCAATTGTTTTAAGAAATGTTGACAAAACTGTTTATGTACTTTGGTTTAAAATAGGAACTTTTAGGACAGTTATAAATGTTCTAGAGTGATGCTGTTTTTCATCAAAAGTTTTTAATTTAAAAACATGATAAAGAAGAACGAACAGAAGATTCACACAGAAAAATGCCTCTTTCTTCCTTGAGTTCTTCAGCCAGCAGTTTTCCCATCCAGGAGAAAAAGAAAAAGGTAATAAAAGAGCTCAGAAGAATGGTTTTTTCCTCCTTGTTTTACAGTCAGTTTCAGGATAGGTGATTTTTTTTAAATTGGAACATGTTCACCTGTAACTATCTGAAAAATTGGGCACCTGGCCTAGGGACAGGTCATGACCTAGGCTGAAGCAGAAGACTGGGAGGTGTCCTCCCCCTGAGGAGGAACGAGCAGCAGAGACAACCTTGATGAACTGACCATAGCCCCAATTCCCCACCTCCCATCTCTTCTGGGTGGAGGAGAGAGAGAAATTTGTGAGTGAAATTGAGCCCAGGAAGGAGGGAGGCAGAAATGTTTCTAAGATTTGTTTTGATTTCTCCCTTATCCTACTCTGGTTTGAATGGCTACAATTAGGCTAACTTCTCTAAAAGAATCTGTTTTGCTCATGGTGGTCACTGGTGAGTAATCTCTCCCTGCCTTTATCTCAATCCACAAGATTTTCACACTATTCTCTCTCTGTGTGGTTTATGGAAGGGGTTAGATAGAGTATCCTTGATGGGTATACCTGGCATCCAGCCAGGTTCAACCCACTACACAAGTTAAGACAATATTAATTGTCAATCTATAGATTGGCATGGATAAATATAGCAAGTCAATATGAAAAATTAGAAATTTTTTCTCTTTTTTTTAGCAACATATTTATTGTCATCTAATAGCACATGTATTAAGAAGATAAATTAATCAACTTTTCTGTTCTTCAACTTTCCCTAGAAAATATGTGGAATAGTAACTTTGATTAGAGGTGCTTTGATTTATAAAACATATCAACCATTTACCAATAAAAATAGAAGGTCTACTATTGCCAAATATATGACTATCAATTTCTTCTTTGCCCTTATTAATCTTACTATATATGCCTCTACCACATGTAGTCATGCATTTCTCTTATATCTTTTAAAGGAACTTCAGAAAATGTTAAACTTTATAATTACTTGGGATTTTAATTGTATGTTACAGAAAAATTTATATAAATTGCAAAGCACTGACACTCCAATACTTTAAACCAGGAAAGTGCTGAAACATTTTGTAATAGCAGATTGAAGTTAAATCAGCTGTTGAAGTAGAGATAAAATGCTGTCAAAAGGAAGCAAATATTTTTTTGCTGACATCCACTGCACTTATTTAAGAACTGATTATTTTCCAATATCTCAAACTTTGAAATTAAGCGTCTGACTTTTCCAAAGAATCAATTTCTTGGTTCATGCATTAATATGACACTAGATTAAGTATTTGCAACACAAATTTAGAGGAAGAAATGAATTTCATGTGGGGACATGTGCATTCAAGTATCTCCCACCTTTGCCTATTGCTCATGTTAGAGCAGAGTTGGAGCTACTTGGAGGAATTTTGTCAGTGCTTATTTTGTGCTATATTGGGTCTCTTGCCCAGAGATGGGCAGTTCATGTTTCAAGTCCACATCTTGTCCTGACACTGTGTCTGCTAACTTGCATGAAGCTTTGCTATTCCAGCCTGAGGGCTGGAAGGAAAAATAAATCCCATGGTAAGAGCCAATGTTGCAGTAGAGGCTGTTGAGATCAGCTGAAGGATTGTTTCAGGAACTGACTGAATAATTCTCCCAGGGCCAGTCTGCAGCAGACTGAGCAGTTTTGCTTTGCTCGCAGTGAACTGCTCCCAGGGTAGGATGAGGAAGGGAAGGTTCTTCCATCTTAGCACAAACTCTGCTCAGCACAAGGCTGCTAACCATTTCACCAAAGTTTAGGGGAGGACTTTCTTCTCCTTCTAAGACAGACACTTTCATTTGTTTGGCTGGATTAATCTCTGCTGCTTATAATGGGAGTGTAGGCACATAAACTTTAAATGTCCAAACTAAGATAAAATCAATCACACTGTAGATATCTCTGATGTAGACATCTACAGTAGGGCTGGTTTCTAGGTATTTCTTTATAGCCATTGAAGAGGATAGGCACTTTTATGTGCAATTCATTTGATCTATTTTAGACATGTACTTTAAGATGAGATGAATTGCACACTAGAAACTCTCATTTCTCTCTATTGAATTTAGAGGGAGTCTAGGGTGACTAGTTCAGGTACAGACATCTGCATTTGCTTTTAATTAATTGAATCCCTCTGCAGTATGTCTGATGCTTCCAAGAAATTTTGGGTGGACTTAAACATATGTTTATAGGATTTTTGTAACCAGGAATATTAAATTTACTCTGTATTGTATGCAGACTTTATCCATCAGCCCAGAGCTTCTTACAGCTGCTATTTTTACTGCATTTTTTTAATGGAGAATTCCTACATATTTCTGTGCAGTAACCCAAGAAATAGAAATATGGCTGTTCAAAGCTGAAAATTAATTACATATTTATTCCCTTGACATCTTGAGTTTTTCTCTAACTGATAATAAATTGCCATAGACTTCATCAGCAACATGATGAAGTCCTTCCAGGGCTTCATGGGGTGAACCTTGCTGGTCAGTTGTTGGTGGAGGAAAGAGAGAAAGTATAATTTCACTTGTTCCTCCTCTTTTCCCTGCTCTTTGAATGCAGTAACATTCCCATCTAGCTGCTATAATTCAATAATGTAATTTGAATAGAAATTAAATAATACCCTATGTTGCCATAAGAGAAATCTGATTACAAAATGGTCTGACACATCTCAGTGGTTGTTGACTTAATTCCTTGGACTACTGGAATCAGTGAATCTGGGGCTGCATGGTTTTCACTGCTGGCCTTCTCTGTCAGCACACAGCTAAAATTACCTGCTGTAAACACTACAGGGAAACTCACACTGGGATAAGTGAATTGCTCATGTGTGTTTCCCATACACCTAAATTCAGCGTATTCAGATATTTAAATGGAAGCTATTCTGGGGTTTTTTTGGATCTCAAAGCTTTCAAGTGGTGTAAATATCTGTAAATTTTGATGACAATTAAGACTGAAGTATTGAACTGAAAATCTGAAAGGGGAATATGACTCATCTCAGGAATGTCTTTGGTAGACACAGATCTTTGAAACAAGTCCTTGTTCAGAAAGAAAAAAAAGATGTTTGTGGAAAAGAAGGAAGGAATCTGTCCTGGAAGTAAAGAAAACGGAAGGATATTCTCATCTTAAAACTGACAATTCAGAAAAGAAATAAGTCTTATTCCTGAAAAAGCTTAATATTTCATCAGTTTTGTTGGTTTTCCTTTTTGCTTCTGTGGCCACTGTATCCCCAGGCCCAAAACACAGACTGGTAGAACTGAATAATGCATTTCCTCATAACTAATGAATATTTGTTGAGAGCACTTTAATTTTTTTTCAACAGCTGGTACACCTCTGATTAGAAATCTGTTTTTAACTAGTTATATGGTTTCAGTAAACATTTGACAAGTGTATCTTTTGTAAAGATTTATCTTTAAAACATATTAATACAAAAACATTTTGAAACATAATTTAGATCATTTGAGGCTAATCAGATCAGCCAACTTTGACAATTCAATTGCTTTAGGCTTTCATGGCCATGATAATAACATCCCTTTGGATTATAGCAGATTGAGTCCCCTGAGCTGGATCAATACCATCTCAGCCTAATAATGGGTATAACTTTAATGTCTCTAGTCCTTGATCAGTATTTTCACTCACCTTCCTCTCTTTATGGTTCTTTTCACAGTCAATCCATATAGTCTAAAATTTTCTTTATTTTTTTTATACTATTTGTATTCCTAATCCTATTTTATTAATGATGTACATATTCTTGCATTTTGCATCTGAAATACTGTATTACTTGAACATACTGATAAGGTTTCCCTTGAAATAATCCTCAGCAAAGAGCATCTCAGTGTTTCTCTTTGTGCTAAAACCAGCAAAAAAAAAAAAAAACAACTCCAAACTTTTTCTTTTTTTAAAGAACTCCCACCCACCAAAAAACCCCAGTAAAAACAACAACAACAAAAAAGGACCAAAAAACTGAAAATGGGCACTAATTACTGATTTCCTTTTTGAACCATTACTCTTCTGGCTTGTCTCACTATCATCTTTGCATGTCTTACCGATTTCAGTTCCCAATGAACCCAAGGGGGAATTTAGAGCACCTCTTTAATCATCACTTTCTGAACCTGGGGCAATGATTCTGAGAAGCTGTTTGCACTGCAATTCGAAAAAGGAAAGGAATTATAGAAAATGTGTCCCTCTAATCAGCACTTGTGGTAAAATATATGTTAATAAAAAAAAAAGTATTCCCATTCCATTCATAATTTATAAAGCAGATCTATCGGAACTCACACACAGGCTTGTGTGTGGGAAGCAGACGTGTGGCACCAACGTTTTGATTGCAACAACACAGCTTTATTGAGGCCAGTGGAGCTCCTGCTGATTTACACCAGTGCAGGCAGGATGCAAATCGAGTCACTCATATTTTAAAGAAAACTGTTGTGTTTCAAGGAGTGCTTTAAAAGAGTCATCCTACTTTTACAGCCTTACTGTTTTGCAACTTGAATTTCTTCTTTGTTAACAAGGTTTTTATGCTGCTTCTGCTTGGACAGAGCCAATAGTCACAGCAAGGTGAAAGTGTCACAGGAGACCAGGAAATCACTGGAGTAAGATGATCTGTTCGTAGTGAAGAAGGTGGGGACATTCGCAGCTGGAACAATTGACTTGTGTTTCCCAAGATCTGTCTCCAATATTTTTCTTAAAATTTGATCTTGAAAAGACCCAAGACAGTGTGAATTGGTCCAGGCACATCACAAAACAGGAAGAAATTATATTGAGATTAAAAAAAACCCCATATTTGTTGCCTTTTTTCCTCACTCTTTCACTTCTATGGCACCAAATCCAACAGAAGCATCGTGGTCAGGCACAAGAAGCAACAGGAGATCAGCTTGTAGCAGTAGCATGTAAGGGAGCACCAAGTAAATGTCTTGGGAGGACATCATCTTGCAACAAGCACACAGTGTTATTGTCAAAAAACAAATGGAAGAGATATTTTGTTTATGAATAGGAGAGCATCTCCTTGAGGCTGGATTCTCGTCTTAATAATTCTGTTATTGGAGCAATGGCACTGCCTCACAGTCAGCAATAACTCACCTCCCACGCTGTCTGTGGATTTCATAGTCTTATTTATCCTGCAGCATTAGTATTTTTACTGATAGGGAAGCAGACAGCTGCATTCAGGCCACCTACTGCAGGGGAAATGAGTGATTCAGATGGTACTTTATGAGCTGACAGGCTCTGGCTCCACATTCAGCTAATGAGAAGAAGGAGTTATGATTTCTAAGTCAGACAAAGTGCTTCCTATGGCTGCTTCACCCAAACATTGTGATTAGTTCTCTTCAGTTTCAAACAAATTCAGAGCACACATGTCTTCAGTCATTCAACCCTCCTTTGAATTTATATGCCACAGGAGGTGTTTAAGTGCATCTTTGGCTCTCTACTAGGCAATCTGACTATGGGCCAGTAAGACTAACAACATCCTGATGCTTAGAACAGTTTCTGTGGCTGTTGGAACCCACTGCACAAAATAATACACTGATAGCTCATTCATCCTCCTTAATGTTTGTGAGCCAGATGTACCAAAATGTGGCACTGATGTGAGGTCGAATTTAGGACTTCACCTAAAAAAGAAAAGCTTTTAGCTGTACAAAGTCTCTGCAGATGTCAGCTTTTAATAAATATTGAATATTCCATGAGAATAAGCTTAATGAAACTGATAAAAATAGATTGTTATATATGGATTATGCTGTGATTCAAACCTGTGATTTGGGATGATGTAGCTGGGGAAGCCACTGTGACAGCTGGGAAACCATCCTTATCGTGGCAGTGTCGCCTCCTTGAAATAAGGCAGAAATAATCACTGCTTTGTACCAGATCTCATTAACTATATTTAAATGTTTTAACATTTTCCATACCTTTGGCTTTAAATGGTTACAAGCTACAGGAGCACTGCAAGCATTATTAGCTGGGGACAGAACTTAAAAATGAAATTGCAAAAAAAAAAAAACCCAAAAAACAAAGGGCAGGGCAAAGTGTCATTACAATGAGCTGTAGGAATATATGAGTCTTAATCTCATTCTTCTGTACTGACAAATGCACCGTCTGTCTATGTGGCATTAATGAATGACAGCTTTTCACCATTTGGTGGATGCATGTGTCATCATTTGTCTAGATGACATCTTGATTTATAGACACCATTGAAAAAGATTAGAAAATCTTTCTACAAGTTTGCTGGGAATTCTGAATTTGGGAAAGCAGGGGTTTTTTTTGGTTTTGATTTTTTTTTGTGAACAGTTCATTGGGGTGTACTATTTCAGGCAATCAGAAGGACCATATGGCCTATTGGTTAGGTGCTCACTTGGAAGATGGGTGCCTTGGCTCTGTTTCCTGCTGGACATGAAGCTACTTTCTGACCTTGGGCCAATCATCTACTTTCTCACACTCACTTATCTCTGCTGTTAACAAAAAAGTGATATTTCTTCCTCTTGGAGGGGTAAATAAAATCCCATGGAACATGCTGAGAGGTTTAGTGGCTGCACTAATTGTAATTACATACCCAGGATTTATGTATTAAACTAGATTTCAAAAGCAAATTTCTCTTACAGTTATATGAGGGAAACATAAGGGGATTTATAAGAAATAACTTGCAGAAAATACTTCAAATCTTTCCATTATGTGCACTGAATATATATGGAAGAGAAAGAAAAATTCATTCCGCTCCAGGAATGTAGTTCTAGCATAGGAAAAGGAATTAAATGGTTGGAGTACCATGGAGTGTCATCACTAAGGATTGATACATATGTGTTTGTATGTGTGCATATGTGTACAATAACATACACAGCTTCTCCCAGGCTCCCTGTACACAGAAATTTGTGCTGTTCAAATTAGCAATGTAGCATATTTTCCAAAGACTGAGCACTCATTTGTAAGACAGAAAGACTGAGAAAATACCAAGCAGATATTTATTATAATTCTGCTTTAATAGAGAATAATTATTTTCTCATGGAGGTTTTTGTTAATCATTCTGGCTCTACTTGTCTTTCTGACATGTTTTATGTCATTTTCCCAGCACACACCAGCCCTCTGGCTGTTCTGTGGATGTCACAGCAGCAGACAGGATTCACACAGCTCTGCTGGGTGTGCAGGGCTGGTGTCAGCCCACTTCCACACAGCCACGTGGGCACACAGTGGAGCATTTCCTGGCATCCTATGAGGCACCTGAAAGATGTAATACTGCTAAAAATATTCTCTTTGAAACATAGCAAGGCAGAAAATTCTTTGGTTTCTGGGTCGAGTTTGACCCTGAGATTGTCAGGAAAAGTTTTTTCTTTCTCCAGCCCCACACCAGAAATTAAATCTGGAGTCTCTGTCTCTGCTATCCAAGGTTGTTTATTCTTCCCTTATCTATGACATTAATTTCTGCCCTGAGACATCTGTGCAGCAGCTCAGAGTGTCAGATCTGAACCTCCCCCAAGGGCAGTGTTGCCCCTTTCTACTGAGCACTACGTACTCTATGTTTACAATCAACCACCAATACCTATGACCTGTGTTAGACAGTGCTTTTCTATTCTAATCCAATCCAAAAGTGCCACCATCACAGCAGAAGATGGAAGACAAGAAGAAGAAGGACAGGGACATGCCCAGATTCCTCCATCTTGTTCTTCTGATCCTCATTCTAAAACCCCAAAATTCTACTTTTCACCCTGTGATATGTTACTTATCACTCTGATTACACCCTTGTGGCTTGCAACTCCTCCCATAAGGTTGGCAGACTTTCCCATGGACTGAAATTAAAGGCACTGGTGCTTTTGATTCTGGACCCTTTGCCAGGGACTTGGACCACCCAGGAATGTCCTGGATTCTGACAAAAAGTGTTTCAGGATGGATTACTTATCTCCTGTAGGGTCTGCTGCCCTGTTATACAGGGAAATAGGGTGCAGTGACAAGACATTTCAGCTGGGCCAGGACAATCCCAGAAAACAACGATTTTTCTTGATTTCTAAATAAATTTAGAAACAAACAAAAACAAACAAAAACCTAAAAATCAAACCAAAGCAAACAAAAAAACAACCAACCAAACAAAAAAACTCCAGGTGTTTTTTCATTACAGGTTTTGATTGTTATTTTTTCTGGCTCTCACTATCAAGTCACTAATTTAGCTTTTTGCTGAGCTAGAAATCTAGAACTGAAAACAGAGATCTCCTGCCCAGCTTCAGCTCCAGCATCACCTTCTCTGACCAGGCAGGATGAATAGTCTTTATATCATCCAGTCCTTCTCATGTGAGCATCCCTTGAAATAAAACCAGATTTGGTTAAGCTGCTGGAGGAATTTTAAGGACAGCCAGGGCTGGTATGTTTCTGTTCCTTTCCAAGCAGTTTAGGATGAATAGGTACATCCCAGCCCAGAGTGACTACCTCTGGAATAAGGATATTCTTCAGAAAAAAAGCATCTCACCAAGAATTGCCTCCAGGCCATTTGGGTTGCCTGCACTGTGCTTTGGAGGAGAGATTGTAAAGCTTTGACTTTGCTGTAAGAAGCATTTCTACATCCCCAGGACTGGCTCGGCTTGACCCCATTTAGCTACAGAGATCAATTTAGGTCAGGAAGAGAGGGCATCTTCTGTAGGCTGCTCTTGGAGAGTTTAAAAATGACTACATGGAGGCAGTCAGCCATTACACTTGTCTCAGATCATCTCTCACCCCTTTCTGCCAGGGTAACACAAGTCACGTGTGAGAGTGCTTTGAAGTGATGGATGATATTGTTGAACTTTTAGTGGACAGTCTGTTATCTGGGATGAAAAAGACAACAATAAGGCATAATAAAGAGAGGGCACAAGGTTATACACAGTAACTTTCAGCAGTGGTCCCTGAATCAGATGCTCTTGTCTCTGTGCTTCTGAGGTGAAGCTGACCTAGAATATTGGAAAGGACTCATGAATATGAATACAAATTACATGTCACAGCTGATTAGTGAATGATGATAAAGCACTGTAGCACTCTTTTTCTGAAATTAAAAACTAACACTGAGAAAAGTACAGGCTGCAAAACTTTTCCCAACATTTAGAAAGGATCTTCACAGGATCACAGGATGGTTTGGTTTGAAAGGGACTTTAAATACCATCTTGTTCAACCCCCGTGCCATGGGCAGGGATACCTCCCACTAGACCAGATTGCTCAACCTGGCCTTGAGCACTTCTAGGGATGGGGCATCCACAGCTTCTCCAGGCTATCTGTGCAAGTGCCTCACTACCCTCATGGCCAATATTTTTTTTCTTATGTCTCATCTAAACCTGCTCTCTTTCACATGAAAGACATTCCCCATTGTCCTGTCACTACAGGCCCTGTAAAAAGTCCCTTTTCACCTCTCTTGTAGCCCCTTTAGGTACCAGGAGGTGCTGTGAGATCTCCCTGGATCTCTACACCAGGCTCAACAGCCCCAAAACTCTCAGCCTGTCGTAATAGAAGAGGCTTCTTATATGTCTTTACATATTTGTATTTACATAGGATATATTTCTTTATTCACACACTTACATTTCTTAAATATTTTTTTGTGGTTTGGTTTGGGTTTTTAGATTCTATTTTACATGTAGTCTTTTTTTCTTCCCATTTTTTTTTAATCTGTTCTTATAAATTAAATAATTGAGGAAAAATCCCTCTTAGAACACTATTAAACTGATTTCAACAGAGGTCATTGAGGGAGATAATATATAGGCTGTAGGAATGATGGGTGAGAAGGCAGAAGAAAGAGAACCTTTGCCTGCACTCTACAGTTTCTAAAACTTACAGCTGCAAATAAAGAACCAGTAATAGACTCAAAGAGTCAGAAAAACAGAAACAGTGGAGATCCATTACTGCAGTTGGTCTAATTTGGCATCTGTTAGTTGACTTCAGAGGCAGATGCATTTGAAAATCTGAGTACAGGTGTTTGAAATGTGCACATTTCTCCGCATTAGGAAATGCAAGGGGTGACTTTGAATCTTCATAAATGTGAGCTGGGAATTCCTGATTTCTAGTAGAGATGATGTTTGGGCAAACAAATAGATATTTGCAGGTAAACACAGCATGTTAACTTGAAAGCTGCAAACAGTGCCTTTGGCTTCAAATATTTGTGCCTAAATACTGAACTGAGCCCTGGTCATATTAGGATTCTGAAATTAAAACCTTAAAGTTTTTAATAAGTCTCATTAGTTCCTATTTCCTTTTATCTGTAGTCTTCTGACAAATTAAATATGAAGACTTGCAGAAATCCAAAATCAAGGCTAGGAATGCTGATCTAATAGCCAGCTGGTTAACACAGGACTATGATTAGTGTTGGCTGTTTTGCTGAAAGTGCAGCTTGTTTAATAAGTACAATTTTTCCTCTTATTCATTTAATAGGAAAGGAAAAAAATCCCAAAAGCTCTGTCAGATGAGGATTAACTTTTATGAAGGAGAGGATTCAGCAGTACTTTGTAACTATCTCCCTACAGCCTGCACTCCTCCTTTCCACTTTCCACACTCTATCTCCATACTTAAAAAGAGATAATGAAAGGATTTTTAAAACTATATATTTCCTGAAAGTTATTCTTCTATTAAAACCAGTTATAGAATTTCAAATAGTGAAGTGCATTATGCTCTCCTTCTGCAAACTAAAGAGATTAAATTATGGCTATACATGTATTTTAGAATAAATCACAAACATGGACAACTCTCTAGGATTCAGGGTAAAGAGTAATTTTTTACAGTTTATGCCAGTGACCAGCAAAGCTTCTGTGTACAAGCAATTTATACTGCTTACCCCCAGTCTCATTGTAGTTCCAGAAGTGGGAAGCTCAGCATCTGTGACATTATATATTCTACTTGGAATATACTATTTGGATAGCAACTGATATTTACACTTGGTAGCAAAATATCCCAAAAACTTTGCATGAAGAGACCTCGGGACAAACACACATTTGGTATAAATTGCCATTTGCAGTTGAAGTCAATGATCTATTCCAGTTTACATCAGATGTGTATTTGACCCTTCTCAGATCATGAGCTGTAACAAAGCTGGAGATGCAAACAAGTTGATAAAGATGTTTTATGTTTTGCGTGGATACTATGTAAGGAAAAAGTGCATGTCTAACAATTTAAAGCTGTATATAATAACAGGCATTTTTCATACACATTTCAATCTTCTGAAAAGGAAATTTTAAGGCTTTAAAATTCAGCAGTATACCAAGGAATTTTATTTCTTCAGTTGTCGTGGTCCTAGAATGGTTTTAAATGTGCTGAAATATCTTCATGTTCAAATATTACTGTCTCTTGCTGACTGATAAACTTTGTACATAGAATCAACTAAAGCAAAAACTATTTTCTTCCAAAATTTTTGTATTTGATTTTGTATCTGATTTTGTGGCAAAGATATTAAAAAAGAAAGTTCTGTATAGTTCTGTAGCTAAAATGACATTGCAAACAGATTGCTCTAAACATTTGTGACATCAGCAAAATAAATGGTAGAATCTATAAAAAATAGCAACAATACAAACTACCTGTTGCTGTTTGTCTACTTAATTTCAATATAATCATTACAAATTTTCACGCATCATTTTTTTGTAAAACTTCTTGCATATTAAGATTTTATTATTAAACAAAACTGATTAGTTTTTCAGCAGCATAAATGTGTACATGGTATCCATTTTATCTTTGAATTAGAAACCCTTTTCTGCATGTAATTAAAATAGAAAAGACTAACAGCATCAAATAAATTAGTCATGCTGCAATTAAACCAATATTTTCTCCTTCTCTCTTTACTCCAGCCCACACCCCATATCTGAGTGCATTATAAGGGTCTCATACTCCAGTACAGATATCTACATTATGAAATAATCTTTACAGATACAAAGATAATTCTCATGTGTTGCTGTCTGCAGTTTGTGGATCTATTTTCCAATCAATTCTAGGCCAACTCTCATTAGTGCAACGAGAGCTTTCATGAATAAATCCCTCATTTTCCAATGATAGAATAGATTCTTTGTTATTGAATTGCATGCACTCAAGTGGGACCTATCTGCATCTAAAGAAAGAAATTCATGATTTTTAAATCATAATGAATGCCCCAGTATACTTCTTACCATTTTGTTTCTTTAGAAACAGCATCTAATTTCCTGAGTATCTTTGATAAAAATTGGCTTTTTGTACCTTCTTGGTTAATGAAAACTAAAGAATTATTTCTAAAGCCAATTAATTGGGGGTGTTTGTGTATTTTC
>VWYE01015463.1:176184-193361 GCA_013398995.1 Alaudala cheleensis
TAAAGGTAAAATTTCACTGCATGACATGGGTTTTAGTTATTGGTGTTTAGAGAAAAACAATGTTAACGTAACTTAGGATATAAAAGCCCAGACACTGTCGTGGGTGGGGGAGAAACCATTTTTCCAGCTGCTTGTGAACTTCACGCTGGACAGAAAGAACTGAGAGATAAGATTTGTAAAATAAACATCTGCAGTCTACAACCCAGACGTTCTCTGATTCCTTCTTTCAAGCATGGGCAGGTGAGAAGAAAGATTTACACTGCCGGGGTTAATCTCGGAAGAGATAACTCCGACAGGAAGTTCGGCATCTGTGACATTATATATTCTACTTGGAATATACTATTTGGATAGCAACTGATATTTACACTTGGTAGCAAAATATCCCAAAAACTTTGCATGAAGAGACCTCGGGACAAACACACATTTGGTATAAATTGCCATTTGCAGTTGAAGTCAATGATCTATTCCAGTTTACATCAGATGTGTATTTGACCCTTCTCAGATCATGAGCTGTAACAAAGCTGGAGATGCAAACAAGTTGATAAAGATGTTTTATGTTTTGGGTGGATACTATGTAAGGAAAAAATGCATGTGTAACAATTTAAAGCTGCATATAATAACAAGACCTGAGGCATTTTTCATACATATTTCAATTTTCTGAAAGGGAAATTTTAAGGCTTTAAAATTCAGCAGTATATCAAGGAATTTTATTTCTTCTGTTGTCTTGGCCCTAGAATGGTTTTAAATGTGCTGAAATATCTTCATGTTCAAATATCACTGTCTCTTGCTGACTGATAAACTTTGTACATAGAATTAACTAAAGCAAAAACTATTTTCTTCCAAAATTTTTGTATTTGATTTTGTATCTGATTTTGTGGCAAAGATATTAAAAAAGAAAGTTCTGTATAGTTCTGTAGCTAAAATGACATTGCAAACAGATTGCTCTAAACATTTGTGACATCAGCAAAATAAATGGTAGAATCTATTAAAAATAGCAACAATACAAACTACCTGTTGGTGTTTGTCTACTTAATTTCAATATAATCATTACAAATTTTCACGCATCATTTTTTTGTAAAACTTCTTGCATATTAAGATTTTATTATTAAACAAAACTGATTAGTTTTTCAGCAGCATAAATGTGTACATGGTATCCATTTTATCTTTGAATTAGAAACCCTTTTCTGCATGTAATTAAAATAGAAAAGACTAACAGCATCAAATAAATTAGTCATGCTGCAATTAAACCAATATTTTCTCCTTCTCTCTTTACTCCAGCCCACACCCCATATCTGAGTGCATTATAAGGGTCTCATACTCCAGTACAGATATCTACATTATGAAATAATCTTTACAGATACAAAGATAATTCTCATGTGTTGCTGTCTGCAGTTTGTGGATCTATTTTCCAATCAATTCTAGGCCAACTCTCATTAGTGCAACGAGAGCTTTCATGAATAAATCCCTCATTTTCCAATGATAGAATAGATTCTTTGTTATTGAATTGCATGCACTCAAGTGGGACCTATCTGCATCTAAAGAAAGAAATTCATGATTTTTAAATCATAATGAATGCCCCAGTATACTTCTTACCATTTTGTTTCTTTAGAAACAGCATCTAATTTCCTGAGTATCTTTGATAAAAATTGGCTTTTTGTACCTTCTTGGTTAATGAAAACTAAAGAATTATTTCTAAAGCCAATTAATTGGGGGTGTTTGTGTATTTTCGAAACTACTCTGAAGAGTAAATGATATCCACTGATATGAACTATCCTGGCAGTCCAAGAAAGGATATATGGGTCATCATTAACAAAATGACAAAAAAGAGTCTGTGAGTGCTGTTGCCAAGATATCTATCTAGTCAGTGGTAGACACAGTGCAAATGTACATGGATTATATTGAAACTTCCTTTTCTTACTTCCAAATCATCTGGGAGCTGTGCATAATTTACAAAAGCATTGCTATAGAAAGTGAAATTATAGCATTGCTATAGTGGGTGCAGTATATGGAGTTTCACCACTAAATTGAATAATGTGATCTTATCTGGAATACTGGATATCTATTTAAAAAATATTCCTACTTTGTTTATTTAGGAGATAAAATATACTTTTGCCAATGATATTGTGATTTTTTTCCACTTTATTTTAGTATTTGGTGCCTTGATTACTTTATGATTTTTTATTTTTAAGGTGATTAAAAAAGTTTAAAAAACCTGATTTGTGTCCCACTTAAAGCACTTCTTATTAATGAGATTCAAAAGTCTTCTAGGTCTTTTTTCTGTTTCAGTCTTCAGTTCTTCTGAGACTGCCCTTCACAGGGTGATAATGCAACATGAAGTATTGAGCCACTTTCATGGCAATAGGAAGAGGAAATATCATTCTTAAATAAAAAGGCTGAATAAACACCTGCCAGGCATTAAGTATTTTGGATCCTGCCTTAAAGCACATCCGTGGGCAGATTGGCTCTGAAGTGTCTTCCAGCATTGTTCCTGGGCTTTTCACTGACATTTGAGAATTAGGCTCAAGATGAAAAGGCATTCCCATCTGGAATGGTTTCCTACTTCATTGCATCTAAACAAAAAGATTTTGTGAGTGTAGCTCTACCTGGCTCCTTTGATAATCAAGGAAGGATGGGCTGAATCACCTCCTGATGCCCTAACAAGGGAACTGCCTTGTAGAAGGACCTGTGTCTCCTCTACAGCATTAAGAACAAACTAATGACTACATCATGACTGAAATTCCATGCTTTTATTCATGAGTAAAGAATTCAATTTTTTCTGTTTACCAAAGTTCTCATTGCGTGCCAAGATAGATAATGTCTCTTTAAAGACTTAAAAGCAAGTTTTATTTCATCTTAGACTTTTGGAAAGAGGTAGGCTAGAGAGCTCAGCTGCAACCCAGAGTTAAGTCCTCTGTTTTCTTAGACATCAGTTACATTGAGATAAAAAGGGCATCCCTGACAAATGAAGTATACTGTAAGTCAATGCAGTTTGCTGCTTTAGTAATGAAAATGGTCAAACTTCAGTTATCAAATCTTTATTATATCTTTACTAATACTTCACTATGTGAGATTGCATGCATCCCAGGAGAAAAAGGTCAATAAATTGGCTTTTTTGGGCTGAAAATATGGAATGACCCAACAGAACAGACTCACGTTGGCCATTCAGAAAGAGCACCTGTGCGCTGTGATCACCAGTGACTCATGCTCACAGGTTGCCTTCTCATTGGACCTTTACACTTGCAGCTCAGAGGGAGGTGGGTCCCCAAGAAGATAGAGCAGATCTCTTTATAAACTGTCAGCAGAACAGTGCAGGAATACCTTCTCCATGCCTTGGGAAAAATCACTGCTTATGAACTAGTGGACAAATGTGCTTTCCTTGATCCACAGATAATACCTTAGTGCTTTAAGCTGCAACATTATACTACTTGCTAAGTCACTGAACCCTAGGACTTTATCAGCTCTAGAGGTTTCTGTGATAATTCCCTCTTATATGTGCAAATATATGAGGTCAAGTGATGCAAAAAGGACCTTTGCAACCACCTAAGCAGACCAAAGAATTCAGACACGTTGCAGTGGCACTGGAGGATGGTGAGGGCCTGATTCTGCAGCTAATAATAGAATATGCAGATAAACTGCAATAGTGTGCATTATAAATTTAAATTACTTTACACCTGCAATAGTTTGCACCTTTTCTATTGAAGACCATTTTTTTACACAGTGACTTGCATTATAAAAGATGTAGAGTGTTCTGATTTGGTAGTTGCTCCAGTGGATTACACTGCTTAATATTTTGTCGTCCTCTGTGACATCCCTTTTTCTTGAGTGTGGTGGATATCTCATCTAGGTCAACTCTATCCATTTATTTAGCTGTTATATTTTAAAACTGATTGCTAGACTTATTTGTGAATCTCTGTTGTGGTTTAATCCCAACCATCAACCAAGCCCCACACAGTCATTTGAGCATTACCCCACGACTGGGATCAGAGAGAGAAATGGAAGGGAAAACCTAGAAAACTCATGGGTTGAGATAAACACAAAAATATTGAAGAAAAAAATCATGCTTTCCTATGGCAGTTGGAAGAGACCTTCAAGATCATCGTGTCCAACCCATGTTCTAACACCTCAACTAGATCATGGCACCAAGTGCCACGTCCAGTCTTTTTTAAAACACATCCAGGGATGGAGACTCTACCACCTCCCTGGGCAGATGGTTCCAGTATTTTATATTGAAGACAAAAATCATGCTTTCCTATGGCAGGCAGGTGTTCAACAATCTCCAGGACAGCAGGGGCCCAGTACCTGTGGTGGTCACTTGGGAATACAAACGCCATCAACTCCAAAATTCCAAATATTTTAAAAGCAGTGGGTAGTCACACAATTTTTGACTATTGTATTTTCCAATTTATTAATAATTCCTCACATTAAAATAAACTTTGCTCTTAAGTTTTAACACTATTTTCCAGTGTTTTGTGTTTTTAACAAATGAGTATGGGATGTATAGCCACAGAGAAGGTTCAAAAAATGGAGTAAATGGTTAGGCATCTGTACTTAGAAGCCAAAGGGAAAGACAATTTCTGTGGTTATGTGTCTGGATATAACTGCACTGGATTTTAAAGAAATATAGTATTTCCATGATGCAAATACTCTTGGTTAATAATAACAATAAATAAATTTTTTTAAGTCAATCTTCAGACAAAGTGATATCTTCTGAAGATAACTATGGGTTTTGTTTTGTTGGTTTCAGTGTTCTTTTCTTCATTTAATTTTGCTTTCCATAGGGCTTTCTTTATCTGTGACAAATATATGCCTTGAAAACTCCATATCAGCAGAGTAAGGAAATTTTCTAGCAAGATATTGCAGATTTAGGGATTTTTTTTTTTCTTCATTTAGAAGAGCAAAGTCAAGGACAACTCCATGTGTTCTGCAAAGTTCAGCAGTAATATTATTATTCACACAAGTTGTCTCAGCTGTGAAGTCAGTACATTTGTTCTGGATGTCTCTTTATTATTAATGGCCCTTTCACCTGGCTTTCTACTTTCGTTTGAGCCAACACAGCTCCTGCCTGCTGGCCAGTTCACTCAGATTGTTCTCATCCCCTGCTTGCCTTAAAGGTGCAGCTTTGCCTTCTGAAAGGTTAGTCTTAACTACTCTAAGGACATAGGACTGAAACAGAAAATACTCTGGAAACAGCAAATGAAACAGAGAAGCCTCTTCTATTCCCAAGGCATCACTCATTTTATGCAAAATGTTCCCCCCAGCATGACATCATAGGGCAAAATTCACCATGGACTCAGAGTGAATATAGCACCAAGATCCACCCAAGTCTGGCACTGCTGCATCTGCCTTAAGCAGTTGTTTGAATGGGAATTAAGTGGTGTGATGCCTTTTTGATGGCTCTTTACAAACAGGTGATTTCCACCCAAAGAGAATAAGCATAAAATAAAATCAATTTATTAAAAGTTCTGACTGGGGAAAAATATATAAAAACTGAAGATTAGTTAAGGAAAAGATGCCTTCTGTCTTGGAAAACTTACATTTAGGAAAATTATCTTCTTTTTTTGGATTTTTTTTTTCTAGTGAGAATGTTAAATTGGGGAATACCACTCCTAAACCATGACAAGAGGTCTGGTTTTCCATAGGCCACTTCCAAGGGTTTCATAATCTGAGGCCTGTTTGTCTCAGATGTTTTATTTTCACTGGAATCTTAAAATACTTAACAATATTGCTGATGGAGAACTACTTATACTATCAAAGATGTTTATATAAAGCAGAAGTAACACTGCCAAAGAATTAATTAACACAAGCAGTAGAGGTCATTGGAATGTGAAGTGCAGGGCTCTTACTGCAGAATCAAGAGCTGAGGAAAATGAGATATTGGTTTCGTTTCTGTAGATTATATTATAAAAACTCTGTATCAAATGGCTGCAATTTCGTCTGCTTGTCTTTCCTCATTCATAGAGTACCTTTAGGAAGTTATTCCAGGCTTTTAAGAGGATTTGTAGGGTTACTCAGCACCCAAAAAATCATATATCACCACCTCAGGAAAATATTGTTACAGAAAGACATTTTAAGCTTAATACAAAGTAACATTCATAAAATTTTGGTGTATAGGAATATATGTGTGCATGCTAGAGTAATGTGAATTGCAGAGCACCAAGGTGATAATATGCCACATTAGGACAATTCATTTTAAACATCTTAAAATAGAAATGTCTAAGGAATGAGAGATGGAGGTCAGAAAAAATTCATGAATTCTTCCACCTTATTTTCATAAATCAATGCCTTAGGCCCCACTGAGGCAGCTAAAAATACATTTCTCTTTCAGATGAAGGAGATTAGGAGGTGGAAGGGAGGGCTTGTTGCCTTGCAAATGTAGAGGATGTCAGAATTGTCATGAAATTTATGAACATTTTGTGTAGGTGTTACTACATGAGGGATGCACTTTCCTTTCTAGTGACATAGATAATAATAGTCTTTTGTAATTCACTCTATAGAATTTGAAATTTCACCTTTTCAACCCATTATGTTTGTGGCACAGCCCGTAAATAGCTAATGGGAGAGGATGGGTGAGGTTGATCAGTTTGAACGAGTTCTGCAGCTGTGCAGGAATTGTGGATTTCAGGCAAGAAACTGATGATGAACTGGTACATGGCAAATGCATCGTGTTCTGTTTCTAGCAGCTATTGTCTTTCCTTGGGATTCTGTTTAGAGAAGACAGAATAACCAAGGTGAGGGTGTTTCACCCCAGATGTCAAAGAACAAGTCAGAACGACTGCATTTACTTAGGAACTATATTTTTCCCAGGGAGGGAAACGTCCCTGAGACTGCAGCCATTTCAAAGGTAGAAAATGTAAGCTGAAGTCAGATATATCCACTCCAAACTTCTTCAACATATGGCTATTATTCAGTTCAGTTAACGAAAAAGTGAATGTAAGACTGTGCTGAAGAGTTGAGAGCACCTCCTGACATATTCATCACAGAGAAGCAGAGTCTGAGCTGTAATGACTGGACCTTCATGGCACGAAAATTAAGAAGACAAATAATGCTATGGGTCCCTGTTAATTGGAACAGCTCAGTGGGTAGCCAGTTAAATGGCTGTGTTGATGAGGAGGAAAAAACATACAAAAATAGCTTTCAAAATAACCAAATTGATATAAAACTGCACAGAAACTAAAAATTGTGGAGACAAACATTTTATATCCTCCTTCTTTATGGAATCTGCCTCCTCTAACATTTCCCTTGCAAGACAGAGGGGTCAGGATCTGTTGCATACCAAAGACACTGCGCCTCTGATACAGAATACACTGTGAATATTGGGGCAGAAAAGGTAAAGATGGTTGCACTCATTAGGCAGATCTTCATTTTTCTTCAGTAGATGCAAACTTCATAGCTTCTAAGATCAAAGGTTTCTTTTTCTCACTTTTTGTTGCATGTAACTTTTCAATTGCTGCCTGACCACTCCTGCATTTAAACATCAGTTTCTTTGATGAGGTAGAAATGTTTTCTGTTTCACAGATTATGCAAATACTTCCACACTCACCAAACTTGACCCACCTGTGTTCTAGTGAATAGCACTACAAACCATTACAATGAAAGAATCCTATTTTAATAAATTGCTGAATATCCTGTTTGCCTTCCACATAGCATCTTGAGGAGGGCAGTATCATCAAAGGGCCAGATATTTCCCCCCATCCTTTAATAGACACACACAGTTGCCCACTGAGGAAACCACTAGAGGAACAGCTCTGCTCAAACCTGTTCCATGCTGTGGCTAAATGAATTTTGTAAATTTGTCTGGTGTTTTACTCTGATTCTTTCCTAATGCTGCTGTGGTGGGAAGCATTCTCTCTCAGTGATGGAGATGCAACTCATCTATGAGTCCCAAGACATGATTGTTATAATTTGTGTTTCTTACAGTGTTTCATCACTGTTTTCTACAATTTCCCTCTTGCTTTTTCACTCCCTGTGATGAATCTCCTGTCACCCTAAGGTTTTCAGTATAGTTGTTTGCTTTGCCCTGGACATTTTTGGACACAGCTTCTACAGCTTACCCTGCAGTCATGCATAGGAGGAGACAAGTCTCTGGTGGACTGGATTTTTCTGTTTGCATTGGGCTGACATGACAAGGTTTTGGTAGAGGTGTTGTTGTGGGGGAAATTCATGCAGGGGCGGCTTCTGTGAGAAGAAAACAGAAAATTCCCCTGTGTCAGAGATCTCCTACTCCTGCCAGCTCCAGGATGGGCTGTAGTGAGGCAGGCTGTCCCCTGCACCTGAACCCTGACCTATTCCTTGGAGGAAACGGGGAGATTTTGGCATCTCATTATGGCATGTAGATTGGAACAACCAAGTAACTGTAAATGCATTCAAGTGCTTTGGGCTGAGCAAGAAGATCTTGCACAATCTTTCTAATTTTCCAGTAGGACTTAAAAAAACATATCCCAGGACTGGCTGTTGAAAGGGTGTCGTGGTTTAGGGGAAGTGGCCCCAGAGGAAGTAGTTGAAGAGAGGTTAGACCACGCCTCTGAGAATCCAAGGGGTTAAAAGTCGCAGGAATTCCGGGGAGGTCTCTTTCTGTTGCTGGCCGCAGGTGAGCAAAGTGCTCTGCCCCCTGCCCCCAGCTCGCAGGGCTGGGGGTGGGGGGAAGTCAAAGAGGCGAAGGGTGGAGGGGCTCTATTCCCTTCCTTGAAGGAAGGGTTTGGAAGCAGCTAGCAGCAGCAGTGAGGGGGAAGCCGGCAGGTGAAGAGAGAGGGCTGAGAGATGAGAGGCAAGGCGCGGGCCTTGCCCCCTGGGCCTCCCCTCCCCCCCCCCCNCCCCTGCACCTGAACCCTGACCTATTCCTTGGAGGAAACGGGGAGATTTTGGCATCTCATTATGGCATGTAGATTGGAACAACCAAGTAACTGTAAATGCATTCAAGTGCTTTGGGCTGAGCAAGAAGATCTTGCACAATCTTTCTAATTTTCCTGTAGGACTTAAAAAAACATATCCCAGGACTGGCTGTTGAAAGGGTATAAATATATCTTTGAAGAAACCAAATGTTATGGGGTTTTTGGCTTGTTTCACAGTTTTTTGTGTAGATCTAGCTCGCTGAACTTGAGACATTGAAATTGTAAATACTTTTTGCACCTTTTGTAAAATATAAATATACAATAAAAATAAGTAGATTAATTGCTCCAAAAAGAGCATGGCTTTTTGGGATGGGGTAAAGTATGTTGTAAATTGTGTATATCTTACAAAAAAAAAAAAAAAAAACGGGATAGGTTTTAATCCATCTAATTTTGGATGGCTACAGTGTAGTGGCTTCATGTACACCCACTACATCTCATCAGTACAAAAAAAAAACCAGTGGGCTGTGACCCATCAGAGTTAAAAGTGGGATAAGTTATGGAAATGCAGGCGTCATTTTTGATGCCATGGTTTGTAGCTACTGGTTTGAAGAATCTCTTTCAAACCCAGTGTCTTATTTACCTACTCCAGGTTCCTTAGGTCACCTCAAATTATTCCAGATGTCAATGCTTACACAATTTAGTGATGCTTAGTGCCTCCTTTATAGTGAATTTAGTTGTTCTTCAGGTGTCACTGACAGAGAGTACTTTTCAAGTGCCTGATCAGAGGCCCCTGGAGCTGTTTGAGATGACCCAGGGTATTCCAGACATGGATGGGTCTAGAAGATGTGACACAGGATAAATGAAATATCCCTACTCCTTAGCTGAGATCAGTGGAGAAAGTTCTGGGCATTTGAGATGGCACTAGGACTCCCATATTTTGCTCTCTTAATTAAATCTCAAATTTCCATTGACAATACAGAGGCTGGAATTGGTATTATTTGAGGCCGAAATGTAGAGTTTGCCATTGTAAAAAGATGACCAGTTACTGGGAGAGAAATGTAAAATTAAATCTTTACTATACAATCCTGGGACAAATCCCATCCTTTGCAGTTAACCCAGTGATCTTTCTCCCTAGTAATATCCTACAAAATGACCTGCACGTTCTTACATCCCTTTGCAGATAAAATGGAAATATATGCCTCCATTTACATGAAGATTTTACTACATACTATAGCAGAAATGTAAAAAATAAGGGTTTCATTTTTTCTAATCAAGCTTTTTTTGGTTTTTGCCGCCAATTAAATAGTGAATAATATACATCCTTCCTAGGCAATATCTTTATGGTAATAAGAAACATTTTTGCATATCCCAGCATGGCCAAAAGAAAATTCATCACATGGGAAGACTTAATTTTGTTTTGTGTTATAAGACAATTGTGATGCTATGTGAACCTCAAGGTGTTTTACTGGGAATTATGATTTTTTTTAATATGCTATATTCACAGTAAATAATTTTTTTCTAATATATAATTTAAACCTACTCCCTTTCAGTTTGAATACATCCCTATTCTCTCACTACAGGCCCTTGTAAATATTACCTCTCCATCTTTCTTTTTGGCTCCCTTCAGGTACTGTGAGGCTACAATTAGGTCACCTCAAAGCCTTCTCTTTTCTAGGCTGAACAATCCCAATTGTGCCAGCATTTCATACGAGAGCTGCTCCATCTTTCCAAACAACTCAGTGACTTTTTCTGGACTCATTCCAACAGGTCCATGTCCTTCCTGCCCTGGGACCCCAGAGCTGGCTGCAGCACTGCAGGGCAGAGCTCTAGGGTGAAACAAGCTCCGGTGTGAATAAATTTTTCTTGTTCTGGCATGGTGCTGTACTGGGCTTAAATCACTTCTGATTCTCACAGCTAACTCAGCCTGGTGTCTCTGTACTGTGCTGCATGGCTGGAAAGGTTCCAGATGATGAATATGCAAGGATTTGAACATTTGATAAAAAAAAACAATGTACAAAAGTTGTGGTAGCCCAGAGTGCTACTACAGGTCAGCTCGCCCTCCCTTGGAGGGCAAAAGAGGTTTAGGAATGAGGTTTGATATGGTTTTGTATGTTTTATTTTACTTTTCAAGAGGATCCTAGGCGGACAAAATGGTTGCAGGCCTCGGGGAATTCCTGGGCTATTAGGACTTGATGGACAGTTACCTAGGAGATTGACAAGGTTATGTAACTTCAGTTAATGTCTTCAGGTTCCTAAACTGTTATTGGTTCCCTTGTTGCCCCCCAGTTCGTGGTTACCCCTGATTGGTCAGTTTGAAGTTTTCCCCTCCCTGTTGCTAAGTTATTTAAGTTACTCCCTTACATTGTAAGGGGCTTTTTGCCTCAGGCTCTTTATCAAAAAAGACCTGTGTTAGAAAAATGTCCCTTGCTTCTCTCCCTCCTGCTCTGTTGTCCCGGCTTGAGTGTGTGTGGGTCCAGCCAGCTTCTTCCTCTCGGGGAATGGCCGGCGGTCCCGTGCGTGTGTGCGTGCCTGTAGGAAGGAGGGAAGGGGGAGATTTCTAACATAAGTAGGGTTTCTCTGGAGAAAGGATAGAGGGACACTGGCTTCCAGAGAACATGCAGTTTTATTCCAGCTGCAGTGCTCCAAGAGCGAGGAGTTTGGCTGGGGAAGCATTCTTATAACCTTGGTCCGGGGCGTGGATAACACAGGACTGTCCAATCAGGTACAGAGGAGTTGGGGAGTGACAACATTACAGCAACCAATAGCTTTTGGCATCCATGCTGTCGAGGTCCGCAGGGGGTCTGCGGCGTCCTGATAGGNGTCTGGGGTCTTAGTCCTTGAGACCCTTTGAAGACAGTTGTGAGGCAAATGAGGAATCTCGGACTGACTCTGACACATGCATATTCATGTCCGCATTAAACTTTCCTGCTTCCCCAGGTAAGACAACGAGCCCATGCTGTCACCACTCCGGGCAGCCACAGACCTGTTGGTGAGAAGTCTGCCTCCCACTCTCCTTTGAAGCGTCTCTTCAAGATCGCTGAGTCAAATGCCTTTCTCAGGGCAAACTACCAGAGCTGGCTGAGCCTGTGACCTCCTTCGGGGGCCCTTTCCCAAAGGGGAAGTGTCCTGGCTGCGGATTTCTCCAGAATAAGGAGAGAACGTGGGCTCAGTGACAAAAAGTAGTGTGTGAAGATACTCAGATTTCAATGTCTAGAAGCTGGAACAGAATGGACATCTGACAGTACTGACCCACAGATGTGAGACAGAGTTGCCTTAGTTTATCCTGGTCTTTTTAGATGGGAATCTTTCTAAAATATTTTATTTATCAAATTGCTGTATGGGTGTATCTTTATAAAGCAGTATCTGAAAATTTGTGTATCCTGTTTCCTTGATGGAATTATTAATTAGACAAAGTGCCCTGAATCATTTTATATGCACCAAGATTTTCATCATCAGAGACTCACTTATAACAAATTTAATGTCTCATTCTCAAATAAATGTCTCTTTTCTGACTTGCTGCTGCTGTCAGCATTCTTCATCTCCATGTCATTACCAGTCCTGGGAACTTGTTTATCTTCTGACCCTCCTTCTCATCCCAAATCCAAAGATTTTATCTGCCTCAGGCAGAAATAAATACATCTTAACAGCCATGAATCCCCATGGGAAGTGCAGATCAAAAGATGATAAATCCTATAAAATTTAATTTAGGTGATTATTGGTAGAGAGTGAAGAGGAGTAAATGCACTCTTGTTTTTGACAAAGAGAATTTAAGAGCAGTTTATGTCTGCAATTATGCCTGGTGAGAATTTTTGCTTAGCTATCTCACTCTTTCCTCTTTGTTGCTCAGCACCACCCCTATCAAAGGCTGTTTGTTCCCCATCTTCCCCTGCTAGGCTGCTGAAGTTCCCTTTACTACCTTTCAGTCAAAATATCTGAAATTAACAAAAACTCCTATTTAAGCAGTTGTGCTGGTTTGTCTCATTTTTATGGAGAATTTCTGAAGAATTCCCTTGTGGGCAGCAAATGCCTCAGTTCTAATGAAAAGCCATAAAGAGCAGCAACCTCTGCATCCCACTTTTCAGGCTTTGCACCTGAAGATGGAAAGCAAAAGAGTACAAGCCCTGAGAGACCTGGAAGTATGATATTGGGAAGGGCATCTATAAACATGAAGCAGACAGTTTCACTTGAAGCATATTTGTTCAAAGAGCCAATCAGACCAGAGTACAGACATGGAGAGAATGGCTGTGAGTGTCTGGGTACATTCTATAACTCTTACCAGCAACAACGCTCATCTTAGTGTTGTAAAGTTCAGAGCAGACCTAATAAAGAGCTCTGCAGTGCATTTATGTCACTTTGCCTTTTTTTTTTTCTCTTTCTTTCAGGATTCTTGAAGATATTCCATAGGATATGCAAAAGTGTAAGCTCAGCAGGAAAAGGGCAAACAGGCCCTAGAAACAGGCAAACTAGGTAGCTATAGTATGGTTAGTTTGAAACTGGTACTAGGCAAAAAAAAAAAAAAGGTTGACAAAAGAAGAAATCAGCTGATAATTAGGGAATAGAAATATCCTATAGTGATAATCAGTATGGTTTTCTGCAAGTAAAAAGTAGTGTGCAAAAAAAGCTACAACCACTGTGAAAAAGGCTGTCAGTGTCTGGCATTGTCTATGGCCAGCTATGATAGCAACACCATCTAAAACTGGCAGTGAATTTGGTAGTAACAGAGTGCTGGGAGCCAGAACTACCCATCTATTTCAGGTGATCACAGTGTCGTGTAAAATATGGGACTACTGAATATTATTTTTCTGAGAGTTCCTGCAGGAGAAAATACCTGCTTTGGTATGAATGATTCTAGATCCTGAACTGTTATTTTTTTCAGCACAAGAAGTTGCAGCTACCTTTGGTTTAGAGTCAAGTTTAAAGTCAGGTGCTCAAGGAAGTTCATACACAGTAACAAATAGAGTTATCAGGCTCCTAATGATCTATTCTCCCATTGATACTCCAGGGACGTTGCAAAGAGCTCTCATTAATGCAAACGGAAAAGTAGAAAGCACATGCTGAAATCAACAACTCCCCCTATTGTTATAACGGGTGAATGGCCCCCTCAGGCAAAAAAAAAACATTACTGACTTTATTTTTTCCTTGACTACCTCCTTCTCCTTATAAAACAAATCGTGTTAAAAAGTGTGGGGTTTGGGATTTGTTTGTTTTTTAAGTGGATGTCACAGGAGAAAGTCAGCAAGGAGGATTTATCAAAAACAACACTCTTGTTACGACCCACTTCTGACCCAGTGTAGCCAAATCATCAATCACGGTGACAATGGGCCATATTTATCCCTGGTGCAGCTGCACTGTAATTGACAGAATTACATTTAGAAGAGATTTGCCTTATAGCTGTTTAGTTAGAAGTCTGGGGTGATGATTAGTTGAAGGTTTGACTTTCTCTGCAGCTTGGATTAATGCATACATTATGCAAAGGTATATGTGTGTGTTCAGTTTGCTGCGGATGTTGGAGTCAAGAATTCAGGGATGTTTGCACTTTGTCACTCAGAGTTCCATTATAACAGAATGTAGAGGTAACAGGGCCACAATCTAGTTATGCACTTCAAAGGCTGACAGAATAATTTGATTGTATTATGCTTTTTTTCCATAATCTGCAGTACACTTTGTGGCTGGTAATAAATGCTAGGCACAGGTCAACTAAAATGTGCTGTCCTACAGCCCAGAAATATTGTTACAAGATTTTTGTGTTACTGCATATCCCAGAAATCACACATAGAGAAAGTGAGTACTTATTTACATAGTTACACTGAAAGAACAAAAATATTTGTCAGTATCTTAGTTGTCTGCTCACTTTTTGTATCCTTTTAAATTTAGATGTCATTTAGTCAATTGGAGTGAGCAGAACCAAACGTTTCATTCTATGGAAGGAAATGTTCCAAACCCTTTGATACCATTAACAAACTGGATCTGTTAAAGCCAGATGGTGGTACCCCCTGTTAAATAAGTGCTGTGTTTCAAGTTTTAATTTCCTAAATAAGAATTGTCCTTACATAGCAGTCACATTCAGCTCCTTTTTGCATGAAATTTTTCTTAACTTGAATGAAGGGAAGGACTAACACTGACTTCACTGGAGATATGATTTTATGTTTACTACATTAATTAAATGTGCATCAGTAACAGAGCTCAAAATATTGATCAGTTAATGAAAAAGCAAGATTGATGTTAATGCAGGTGTTGTCTGAAACATGGAAAGTAAGACTAGAAAAAACCCTAGTTTATTGCAGTGCCCTGTGATGCACATTAAAACTGTGCTAGATCTATAGGTAAATGTGGTTGGTATCACTTTCTGGAATTGAAAGTAGTTATGAGTTTGTAATTTAGTAAATAGGCTACATATGTGAGGAAATTATTTCCTAGTAGTAATGCTAGAGTCAGTTAAATAACTCTTGTCTTACTCACTAGTAGGTAGCTGGGTATCTCATATGCCTCTATAATTCTAATACATGTTGATCCAAATTAATTTGATCTACAATTCATCCTAAAGCACTGCTTAGGCACAAAAAGTTCCCAGATATTTTTTGAAGAAGGTATTTAGAACAAGACTGGACCGACCGACACTTTTTGCAATTTCACTGGAAATCTTTCTGAGATATGCAGTTAGTGTGATATGCAGTAATATGATGGGTTTGTACTGAAATTCCATGTGGAGTTCTGTTATCAATCAATGCATCCTAGGGATTTACAGAGAAATCTGCTAATGGAATACAGTTAGCATAAAACCATGCCATCAGTAAGTGTCACTTGTACTATTGGGAGACATTAGCTATCACAGCAGTGGCTGGGAAAGTACAGAGTACAGTACATGTAGTTCATAAACTGTTGTGAATTACATGGCAGCTCTTCCTGACTTTCTTTTGTCTACACAATCCTAAGGTTTTTAATAGCACTCTTCACTGTTACTCTAGCACAAAAGACAGATCAATTAGAAGAAGAAATCAATGTAAACTGTCTTTTCAGTAAAATAAAAGTGTTGAGGGAAGTAAGTGTTGAAGGTCTTGAAAACTTCTAACCACATGTACAGCTTAGGCTCTGTGTCAGTGTTTCTCATTCAGTGGGTAACAATCCCAAAGTCATAGAAAAATGTCACCAGAGGGCTGAAAAAAGAGTGAGAATTTTATGGCAACATAAAGCAAAGGATATCTCAGTTTCCTGTTCTTCACAAATCCTTATCTTTTAAGGCTCAGCAACTTTTGTAAATCTCCTAAAATATAAATTGTTTCAATTATTTTTCTCACTGTTACATTTGTAGCATATAAAGTTTTTCCTAATATCTATTAAATATCACCTGTGAAAATGCTTATAAATCATACTTCCATTAAAATAAACTGATGCTTGTGATCAATTATGATGATACTAGCTAGAATTTTATAGCTAATGTACATTACGATTCTTGTGGAGTCTATGTAAATTTTAACACATTAACTGACAGGATTTACTGCAACTGGCATTGAACAGATAGTTTATAATAAAAGTACAACAGCTTCAGAACATTAATTAGTATATACTAGCCATAGGAGTTGAAATTAACATTTTTATCTAATGAGAACTGTGTCGAAGACTAATTTCTATGGGATGCAGAAGTTGACAAAACTTGTCAAAATCTTACTATATTTTCTTTCAGAGTTACTTAAACTAAAAGCACTTGAATATTATGGCCATATATAGAATTTACAGCTGTGTTTACCCAAGCATTTAACACAGATGTAGTAGCTTTGTGTGTTACCAGCATTTGTACTTCCTTTGTTAGAAAGATTGAGCTGATGTGAGCTTTACTGAGCTGAAGCAATGACAGCTAAGAGAACGAGCTCTGAGATGTCATCCACAGCTGTCCCTTTGAGTTCTTCCTCCTTCATTCTTCTCCAGCTCCCCTCTTCCTTCACCCACTCATTTACCCAGTCAAAGGAGGTGCCTACCTTTAGTGAGTTTGAGAGCAAATCTTTGCTCACCTGGGTTGTGGGCTTATTTTCTCTCATCTCTGTGATGGCCAATCAGAAAATGTCTGCTTTAAAGATAAATGGCAAATAATGGCTAAAAAAATAGCCACCAAAAGACAAAATAAAGATGCTTTCTGTTTAGACTTGGTTAGTTCTAGTTCATGACTTAGAATTACATTTGTTGTCAGTTCTGTGGAAGACATGGCACTGTGCAGAGGGAACTACCAAGGTTGTCTCCAGTGCAGGTCAAACTATGGGATATGGGAAGATGGGAGGTTCCACATGAATGCTGAAGCAACAGATCTGTCCAGATAAAGAGGAAAACAAAGCAGTGATGCAGTCTACTTAAAAAAAA
>VWYE01015469.1:0-48531 GCA_013398995.1 Alaudala cheleensis
GGCCGGACCCCTCTCCCGCTCCCGGCCGCGACCGCTCCGCACCTCGTGCGGGTCCGCGCCGCCTCCTCAGCAGGCAGGGCGGCTCCGGCGGGGGCGGCGGTGCAGCGCAGGGCGGAAAGCCCAGCAGCCGGCCGCTCCTTCCGCGGCCACCATCTTCCACCTCCTTCTCCTCCTCCTGCCGCCGCCAGCACCGCCCGGACCGGCCCCTCCCGCCGCACCGCCCTCACGCGTCAGCGCGGCCGCTCGCTCGTTCCCTCCCTCCCGCTGCCTCCGGGCGGGAGCGGGGTCCGACGGGCGTAGGCGGCACCGCCCCGGTGCCCCGGCGCGGTCGGAGTCGGGGTGGCTGCTCAGCTCCCGGCGGTTCCCGGCGCGGCCGTGGCCCGTCGTCGGTCACACGCCAGGCCCTCTCCGGACCGGCTGCCAGTGCCTGGGCAGGTCGGAGCGAGGGAGGCCCTGCCGGTGCCGACCTGTCCGTCTCACCTTCCCTGGCACGGCCCCGCAGCCTCGGTGGGCCAGGTGGGAGGAGGCTCCCACTGCCGAGGAGGTGTGAGGGTGGGTGTGCCGAGGCACCGCATCGCGGCTGCCGGCGGTCCCTGGCGCCCTCCACATCAGGGGGGAAGCTGCAAAGAGTGAGGTGCAGCACGCCTGGCCAAGTGGTGCACGCAGGCTGCAGGGAGGCTTACTGCCATGCTGGAAAGGGCTGGGCAGTGCCTCTTCCCTCTTCCTGTGTTCACAGATGCAAACACAGCGTTGGACCTTAGCTCGCATCTATACCCCGGCTGGCTCGTATCGTCTCGTGCTCCCTGTATTTAACTGCCTCAGTGGTTCCACACATTCAAACGAGATCCTAAATTCCTCAAGATAGTGTATTGTATTGTATGGTATTTAAACAAAATAAACTATCAGGATACACCTTTTTCACAGCCAGATTGATACCTAATCAATTCTTCATTTTAAAAGAGGCCAGGAGATTTTTAAAAGCCTAACAACTGATAAAAAATTGTAGTATTGGCAACCTAAACTGGTACATTTTGACCATTGTTAATTTATGTCTTCAGGAAATGTGTTTAACATCTGTGAAGTGTTGAGGCAAAACCCACTGAAAACTATCATAAGTAATCGACATATAAAGGCTTTTAACTAATTACTGTGATAATTTGGTGTTCGTTTGGATTTAGATTCTGTTTTTCCCCTTCTGGTGGACAGAGACTTTTTGGTTCTTGGTAACAACACCCATTCCCCCGTTATAATTCAGTCACTCTGTATTGCACAGATGCATTTTTAAATGCCCAATGCCAAAATGCCACAGTATTCTTGAAATGAAGACTTGGAAAATGAGAGTATGAAAAAAAATGTTGAAAAGAATGAAGAAGTGAAGGAAATTAAAGTAATTTATTCTTTAGACAACTGCTACTGAAGTCCCTTCCTCCGTTTATAATACATTGCAACACTTCCTTTCTTTACCTCCTATGCTAATAGTTTCTATTAATCACTGCTTTTCTATCCTTTTCTGGAGGAACCTAGTATTTGTGGGAGAAAAAAAAAATCCGGAGGCCATGTCTGTTCCCTTCTTCTTTGCTATGCCCTGCATATGTGACCCTGGAATAGCCCTGGGTTACCACGACTTAAGGTGTATAGAATATGCACGACAGATTTCCAAAACTATCGATCCTTGGAAAGTTAGTTATGTTGGATAAAAACACTTTACGTGCAATCAAGTTCCTCCCCCCTGTTCTTCCTCTCGAAATAATGAAGCAGTTGGTCCTGAATGAGATCTGAATTTGTCCTTCTCTAAAAGGGAGGTTTGCCCAGGTGACCTGTAGGGGTCCCCCCGACCCACGCTTTTCTGTTACATTTCTGTCCTTTAAAAAGACTAGCAACAGCGATCTCTATAACTGCTAAATTATATCCTAGAAAAGTTTCATGTCCTCAACGCATTTTTCTCCCAGATCTTCACTTACCGCATGTGTTTCACAGCTCTCCAAGCAGATAAGTTGTCTGTGAACCTGAAGAGATAGACGCAGCTAGAATACAGCAGTATTAGTATTGCTAAAGCTGTATTAGCATTGACCTTCAGGCTCTTACTTGTTTTCATGATCATTATTTAGTCAAATTTCAATATAGAAAATAAAAACTGACTTAAAAACCAGTAGGAAAAGCACCAAGACTAATCTGTAACGTGTATAAAATCAAGTAGTGCTGCAGATGAATCCATACTGTCTGCTGGATATTAAATTATAACCTTCTCAGGGTGACAGTTTTGTAAGTAGCTGTGGTAATCAGTGACAAATACGTATCAGCCAGCTTCTGGCTTATTCAGACAATCTTGCTAAGTAAAAAGTACTATCTATACTGAACCAATTTTTTACATTGTTGGGTGGGGGGGGAGGGAGGAGAGAGGGGGATGTTGCTATTTATATACCCATTAGCCTAGATAAAAGCTTTAGCCCTGGCAGTTCAGACACATTTTTCCTACATTAGTCTACTACATTAGTCTTCCTGCATTTGTCCACAGTTTCTATGTGTTTTCAGGAACTGAAATTGCAGTGATCTTTGCAATGATCTTAGGTGTGTGTGACTAGTTATTTTCAGGCTTGGGCCAAAAGCAGAACAGCTCTCACAGGCTAAAAAGATGACTGTAAGCTTGACATTTTTAAGGTCAGATAGCTCAAGACCCAGAAGGGATGGAAATGCTTTCTACTGTCTGAAAGCTTAGGATTACAGCTTTCAAATCTCAAAAAGCATTAATCACTGACTCTAGTGGCGTGTGCATTACCTGTTGCTAGAAAAGAGGAGGCTGTTTCAGGGGTGCTTGCTGGTACTGAAATAGGTGGGTTTCAGAAATCAAAATGTTTTCAAATGCTGGTACTAGACCAATGAACTAAAGGAAGGTAGTTTTATGAATAGTATCTTCCAGACTCAACCATCTTATCTTCTTTACTAGCTTCTTGGTCTGAAATAGCTAAGTCAATAACATGGAATCAGATCTATGGTTTTCAAGCATAAAAATCCAATTTTGTCAATTATTCCGACTTCCTGTATAAAATTTCACTTCCCAGTATAAAATGCCTTCATCCAAGCTCTCTGTAACTCCTTAACAGCATAAGAAACATTAGGTTCCACAGGCAGTTTCCTTCATAAAGTGATTTACCATGTCAGAGAATGATACCTTAACATACCTCCAAGATCTCCTGCAATCTCCACGTGAACAAGGAGCATGCTCTTCTTTATCACTTAGATAGGTGTAGTCTTTAAGGTAGTATTGGAAGGAATCAAACACTTTATTCTGTAAATGCTACTTCTGCGTTATCTTTGAATATATTTTATGGCACATGAGTAATATTAATTAATTGGGATTCAACACCACTTTAAGTCTTCCACTGCTGTTTCAAACATTAGTCACTGTTCCCAAAAAGTTGGGGTGCTTGCTTTACAGAATGTGAAAAAACCCCAAGTTAATTCTATTGTTAATGGAGTGACTAGATTTTTTTTCTGATGAGGGTTGTTGATGACTTCAGCAGCAAGCCCAATGGTGTCCTCACTGGTGGGCTGGTTCCTGGAGTCGGGTACTTCTGAATGCAGTGCCATGGAAATCAATTACGTAATCAGCCCAACTTCTTGGCAAAACCAAGCCTGAAGTAGGCTCAGGTCCAGTTTTTTAACCCATACTGTCATGGTTTAGGAATGGTATTCCACAATTTAGTGTTGGCACTGAAACATTACAAACCATGCACCAACCATTCACTTCCCTGCCCCCTCTCTTCCCCACATCCCTGCAGAAGGCTAAAGAGGAGAACTAGAGGAACAAAAGGCAAGGATCACAAAAGGGTTGAGTTAAGGACAATTTACTGGAAGCAGCAATGAGATAATAAAATGAACAGTGACAGCAACAATATTAAGAACAGAGTGTACAAGAGAGGCAAAGGATTCACATGCGCTCACCATGCAGACACAACATTACCCTTTACCACTCACTTCCCACTACCTGACTGGAAGAGATCCTTCCTTCTGCCTTTGTGCACACCATCAGGTAGTATAAAACAACCTATAGATCCTGGCTGTGTCCCTCCTAGCTACTGCAAAAACTAACCCTGTCCTGGCTGGAGCTACGACACAGGGGCTTCTACCTGTAATTTCACATTTTAAATTAAGGATTTGGCACTACTGTCCTTCTGATTTTGGATCGCAGCAGGTTTTCAGCCTCAGTTGAAGCACTTTCACTATTAGCACTAAGAAGTCCAAGAGAGAGCAAAAGGAGATACACCCAACCAAGGATCCTCAGAAGCATAAGCTCCCTTCTGCTAACAAAGGGAATCCAGCATTGCTTGCATTTGGGGACTTTCAGAAAGTGCTGCAAGTCTTGTTATTTCAAGGTGATGTTTGTGACAGATATCAGATGCAGTCTTTTACCATTTGCTCTTTGAAGCACCTGAATGTCACAGTGTTAGCTATATCATGCAAAAAATACATCCATTCTATCAGACCTGCTGTTTGAACACTTTGCAACTTTATACTTGAAGCCTCACCACATTGCCTGGCAGTATGGAAGTGCTCCTTTCAAAATCATTTGAAAGAGAAGTGCCAGTAAAACAGATTTTTTAAAGATTTTTATTTTCAAGTGGACAGTAATTATATGTGATTCCTTTTCACACATCAGTCTCATAATATTGTGATACCTTGCTGATGAGAATTCTGTAGGAATGCAATACAAGTCTGAGGTATGTGGTGTCTTGGTCAAAGCGCAGTGAATACAAAAAAAAAAAAAAGATAGAACAAAAAACCCAACCCAGCTTAACTTACTCCAAATAAATGAGAAAATCATTCAGCTAGCAGTCTGTATTCAGACCAAGGGAGGAAATACAGGAATAAAAAATGTCAAGCATTTTTACTCAAGTACAAAACAAGTGAAATAAAAAAGGTTTAGCAGAGCCAGCACAAAGACGCAGTCATAGCAGTTGGGGATATTTGTTTGAATGATGAGTAAAACAGGGTAATAAAGCCTTGTGGAAAATTGAAATAACCTTCATGTTCTCTGAAAAAACAGGAACAGACTAAATTAAAACAGTGGTCTGTCTAGACTTGTGTATACACTTGTATTTACTTTTATGAAAATAATAAGAGCTATTAATATATTTGAACTCTGATTTTTAAGGTGAAGGAGAAACACAGTGATAAATGGACTTCTGTATGTTAAGTGTGACTGCAGGCTGAAAATGGAGCCTCCTCCTTGTGAAATTAGCCCAGGAGGCTGGCTTGTTTAGACCAAGTTCAGATATATCTGTTATGTTCAGTATAGAAAGACCCTTTTATACTTTCCATTTTGAAAAGCTTTACTTAGTGGGCAACTAACAAAATTATAGATGGCAGCAACAAATGAGATGCAAAGTGAATTTGAAGGAAGATGTATTTCGTGCACTAACATCCTTTGCTCTTGCAAAGCAACATTACTGGGTCAGATTGAAGAATGACTGTCATTTGCAGAGGTGAAAAGAGTGGGCAGTGCACATGATTGAAAGGTATCAGGGGATGGTTAGGTGAGAAATGTTCCAGCATTAGCCCATGAACCAAGTTAAGGCAAAAGGGAGCTTTTGCCAGAGAAATGGGATCTTTGATTATCTTGCTGAGGAAATTTCAGCCTTCCTCAAATACATATACAGGTGACGTAACATTATAACAATTTTGTCTTCATAGAAGGAAAACAGAAGAAAGAGCAAATCTTAGGTCTACATATTTGTCAGTTTAGGAGAGTTGTAGGAGTACAGGCAAATTTAAATTGTTGACAGCACAGTTCCTTTAAATAGTGTGCTAGTTGTGCTGTAAAGATGTAGCAAACTCCCATGATTACATGCAATCTCTTAATTTTTCTTCAGCTTAATTTTAGATGAAAGGCAGTGTAATGTTTTATGATTTATCTCTTGAGATTTTTTTTGTTGTTGTTGCCATGGTTTTACCACATATCACCATTAGAATAAATTGAAGTATGTCAATAGACTAAAGGAAGTGTTTGGGTTTTTTGTTTGTTTGTTTAGGTTGCTTTTTTAAAATTAAGTTTTATTAAAATTGAGCCTGGATTTATTTATAGTTTTATTTCTTTATATTGATCTGTACTGAAGATCATGCTTCATAGATACTTAATGGATCTCAAGGCACCACTAATTGTACACCATTTGCATAGTAATTGTTACTATGTAACTAATGACATGAAAAGGAAGATGGTCAGAAACTGTAATGTTAGAGACCTTCCTGAGCAATGGCTGCAGAGAAAATGCTATGTGCAGAAATTGGTTTCAGTTGCAGCTTTTAAAATGAATTGTGGGAGGCAACAGTTAACCTGTTAAATATTTTTTTCTGTATGAAATATGTTCACACAACAGTTATCAATAGGAAGACTGAATACTGTGACTCATATGTGGTATATCACAAAAATGCCACTGATTCTTTGCTGCAGTTACAACACTGCAGTATTAGTAAATATTAGGTCTGCTACTCATTAAGAAAATACTTTCCAGCGACTGGTTTAGTGGAATTTAAAAACTGCAATCACAAAATACACGTATATACATGCATATATATACTTGTACTGTTGAGGAACATATGAGTACAAAGATCTCTCAAAGTGCAATGAAAAATTTCCACGGAGATTGAATTTCTCCCCCTTGAGTGCATGACTAATATCTTATGGAGGCTAAGAGCCAGACCAGAGATCCATGTCCTTGACTCCTCCTCAACAGGATTCATATTTGAAGATGCATTAACCAATTTGCATGTTGCTAAATATTTGCACACCAACTGTTCCTTGCTTTTTGGGTGCCTAGTAGGACCTGTGGTGCACTGAGCAGTGCAGACAGGGAAATCGTCTGCTTTAGTAGAACTAACAAGCCCTTTCACAACACATGGCATGACTTAAACCCTCCAGAACAAAAGTCACAGCAGTCAGGTGCTAAACACAAAAGCACAGCTAAATCCTGTCCTGCTCCTACAGATTCATCAAAACAAAATAAATCACTCCTGTTTTGTACCACGCCACGCTACTTAGGACATGTAATAGTATGTTAATATTAACCAATGTATCATATTCAAACACAGTTGTCTTCCTGGCCTGAGTGGGGACAAACTCTTTATTCTTCCTATCAAACCTTTAGCACCACAAAACAAAAAAACTCCAAACAAATATGTTCACTGATTCAGCAAATAAAAACTGGAGATAAAAAGAAGTATGGTAATATCTTGCAAAACTAGTTACCATACAGACAGATGTACGAAGGCTCAACTTCACTGACATAGTTAGACTCACAGAAGTAGTAGCTCATAAAGTAGCTTTTATCCTTCACAAAGGATATCAGCCTTGATGTTTCCAGACAAGCAGGTCCGTCTGCCCATTCCGTGCAGTGGTAAAGCAGGTCTCTCATGCTCTGTGGTTACTCTCTTTTGGAGTGGTGAGCCCATATTACTTTCTAGGCACATTCAGTAAGTTTCTCATGCCCTCCTTTGCCCTCCAAGTTTAAAGAGAGATATACTTTATATTTCTGCTTCCTTATGGAAACCTCTCATCAGAGAGGAACAGAGATAACATATTTCCCTTCTGTCCCCTCAATGTCCAGAGTCATCAAGAGGTTGTTCCAGTGCTACTTTCTGTTCCTGTGTGATCTGATAGTTTAACCCATAAGATGGTAAATTTGCAGTGGTTAGTTCTGCTAGCAAGGATAGCAAAGAATTGGCATTTTCTCAGTTCATTTTCATGTTCCTAATTATGACTCAGTGCAGCCAGCTTTGACGTGCTGTGTATCAATAAGCATTTAATTCTGCATCCCTGTTTTTAATAGGGACCTGCTCCATTAATGCAAGTATGTTCTCTTCATCAATTGAAGACCAACTGCTGACAGAGACAACTCTAAGTCATTCTAGACAGATGTGAATTTATCCCTTTATATTTCATGTTGTTCCCTTTCCATCCTCATTATAGGCACTTAGAAACTACTTTTTAGCTCTGCTCACCTCCAATACTCAGTTCAAGCAGTAGTTGCAGTTTTCCCTTTGTTTCTGTGGTTGCACCATCTTACAGGGAAAACTGCAACTAGTACTCAAATCTCATGAGCAGCTGGAAAGTGAATTTTAATTTCTGTATTAATTCAAGTCAAGCACTACCCAACTGAATAGACTGTGTTTCATGGGACTGTAGGAACCAATAAAGCTATTCATTTGAGGACTTATTGAAAGCTTTTACTTTTCCAGATAAAGTGAAAAGGCTTCAGAAAGTAAAGAATAAAGCTGTCATGGGATAAAAAAGCCTGCACTGAAGCAAGGTTTCAGCTTTCCTAGAACACAGGCAAGCCTGTTAGTGCAAGGGTATGTAAAGGGAGAGAGTCTCTGTTCGCTTATGCATATCTGATCAAGGACATTTCCAATACCAAAGGGCATAACAAGTAAAGGGGGAGCCAAAACACAGTACAAAGAGACACAAACCCAACAGATTAACAGAGGCAAAGACAAGAAATGAACCTAAATGATGGGTTATTTAAAAACCACATGAAAATTGGAAAAGCTGCAACTGATGAGGGTCTGGGGTGTCCAAGGCGATTGGTGTACCTGTGTGGAGTGTGAAGGATGTGCAGGAGTGGGGATGGGGAGGTAGTGGGCAGTGGTAGACAGCAAGAGGTACAAAAGGGACCAGTCACTCGTAAAACACAGCCAGACAGCACCTTGTAAAGACAGCAGTTATGCACAGAGAGGTTCTTCTTCCCCCTTTTCCTAAGAAAAAGCCATATTGTCCTTCAGTACTGAAGACACCCCAATGAGGAAAACACAAAGATCAACAGATTATGTGTGGTGACTAAATTGTCACGGCTTCACTGACTTGTGTTGAAGTGTTGAGAAATCTTGCTGGCTTTTAGCAGTCACATCCCATACAGCTAAAGATGCATACCCAGACATGCTAACCTGGCATGACACTACAGAAGTCAGATACCTTTTAGTTTACTTTGATCCGTGCCCGTGTGTATTAGAAGACGTAAGCTTTTAGTTTTGGAGTGGATAGTGATAATGCCCAGACTGATCTTTCTCTTCCTATCTTCTGTTTTGACTCCACTTGGTAATCATTAACTGCCATGGAAACCACTAAGTGCAAATTCAGTTACATCACTCTTTACAATCAGACAGGGGTGTCAGGCAGATTAATACTTCTGTTTAAACAAGCAACCTTATATGCTGAAAGAAACCAAGACCTTTAGAATGTCACAGGTTTTGCAGCTAAAGACCTTTGTTATCTTCATCTTTTGAGCTATAAGACAATAGCAAAGGGTACTTCAGCATAAAAGAAAATATACTGGCTTGTATGTCAGAGTTGAGAATATATTCAAAGCTAAAAAAAAAAGAGAAGCTGTCTCATATGAAATAGAAAACTTCTCACTTCCCTTGTGAACACTCCACCTCAGAATCTGAAAAACACTTGCCCTCTGTATTGGTTTGGCATGGCTTGTTGTTGGTAGCAGGGGGGCACAAAGATGGCTCCTGTGAAAAGCTGCTGAAGCTTCCACCATGTCCAGCAGACACAATCTCTGATGGCTCTGAAGATGGACATGCTGCTGGCCAAAAGCAGGACAATGAGAGAGGTTGATAACACCTCTGACAACATATTTAAGAAAAAAATCTAAACAAAGTTCACACAGTTTGCTTCTAGTCAGAGAAAAGGAGGAGGTGAGAACAACTGTCGTGAGGGAATTGACACAGAGACACCAAGGTTTCCAGTGGTTTGGAGAAGGAGGGGAAGGAGGTGCTCCAGGTGCTGGAGCTGAGATCCTTCTGTAGGCTGTGGTGAGACCCTGATGAAGCAGCTGTGCCCCTGCAGCCCATGGGGATCCATGAGGTATGCAGAGATCCACACACAGCCTCTCCACTGCCTAGCTGCAGCAGGGGAGGGCAAGACAGCAACTCTCGCGGGTGCCTGGCATTGGGCCAGTGTCAAATCACGACACCCTCCAAAGGCTGTCATCTTTCCCCAGGAACTGCCTTCCTAGATTGTCAACATGTCTGCATGTCAGACATAGCTCATTCAAGATAACAGCAAGACTCAGAAGAAAAAACAAAAAAACTGCTTCTGTTGTGCTTTTTGCACAAACTTATGTGCCCCACAAACTTACCCACTCTCAACTGACACTTCTTGATATAACATTTCCACTCCTTTCTTTTTTTACCTCTTTACCAGACACTGCATAAAAGTAGTTCTCTAAGTGCTTCAAATGTTTGGTTACAAAGGAAGTGGTTAATCCATAGTTTGACTTTAGAGGTGTAGAAGCTCAAACAGACTACAGAGTGAACAGCCAGATACTCCGCACTTCTGGAAAAGTAGACATCACCTTCTGGTATCCAGCAAAGGCATTCTAAAGGGGTAGTTCTAAAGGGGTATTAGTAGCTCTGGAAGATTTAAGACTTACTGGAATTAGAAAACAGTGGAAAACTGCAAGTCCCGTGTCAGAGAACAAATAATTATTACAAAGTGCAAGCAGAAGAGAATGACAATGCAGAAGTATTTTTACCTTCTTTCCCTGTGTATCTGAACAAGATAACAAGATGACAAGACAGTCCTAGAAACCCTTAAGTAAACTTGAGAAATATTGGACCTATGGCTGCAGCATTCACTCTAGTCTATGAAAGAGATCTAAACATCTAAGCCAGCTTTGCCAAAAAATTAACAACTTTTCATAAATGAAATAATAGAACTATAAATGAAATAAAATACTATTTGAGGAGCTTTGCTGCAGATTGACACTATGGATTCAGCTGTAATGTATTTGTATGTGCATAATTAGAAAGTTTATAAAAATAATGAGCATACCTCAAGTATCTTTTCCAGTTCACATCAGGGGTCAAATTAGGGAGGGTTCTTCTTCAGGCAGTCTCATATAATTTATACAGCAGAATTTACGTTCAAAAGGCAGTCAACTGGAATCAAAGTACCATGTATAGTAGTACTTCTATATTATCTATTACTGTCTGTCTTAATTATGAATCAAAGAAGGTATATTTTCTTAACACAAGAGCTCAATTACCTGCTTTTAATATCTCTGAAATGCTTTCCCTTCAATTTTAACAGCATAGAAATTGTATGGAACCTGGAAAGACTGTCACAAGCTATTCTGGTTGATTCCAAATTTTTAAAAAGGCAAGCACATCCCAGAACATCATGCTGAAATTTTAAAAAGTTTAGAGAAACATAAGCAGCAATCAGCTGTCCAAGTTCTGCAAGTCTAGACAGTATAGCCAGCTGTCTACTGCCAGAAAGAAGGATCCTATAAAGAACTAGCTCCTGTTTATCTCTGTCCTTGTAGAAACTAAGCTTGAACAAAGACGTAGGAAAGCTTTTGAAAAAGGCCCAAGTGTCAGTGTTTAAAACAACCAAAAGTAAGTCTGCCATTGTCATATAATTCATAAGAGAAGAGGAAGCGTATCACCAAAGAGATTAGCAGTAATTACAAGGGGTGTCTGTTGCACAGTCATTGAAAATTGAGTTCACTGTCGACAGAAAACAAAGGTTTTTTTAAGAGATGAAAGGTTTATTTATAAACTGCCAACATTTAACAAAAACAGTATTACACTATTTTCCATTTTCTACAGAAATACAATAACTTACAGCGGTGCTTAGTCCATTTTGTCACTAATACATATAAAAACAAGTCTGCTGATAAATAAGTGAAAAAAATCTGTTTACCAACCACCACCACTAAAATTGTACCTGTAAATTTTGGAAGATATCTGCATAGAATAGTTGGAACTGTAAGGGTGTTCTTTATAATTTTGTAAGTAATTTTGTACTACTAGGATATGCAAAAATGTAATTAACATGCCATACAAAATATTTGAGATAAACAAGGTAAAACTCAGTGTGCACAACTGGTAAACAGTGCTAGGATGCCCTTCTATGTTTCTAACTAGACATCAGGAAAATGCATGTTTTATATGGTGGAATTTCAAATTCTCTTCACAGCAAAACCAGATTTATAACCATGAAAATCTATGTTTGGCCAGGCTCCACTGAAGAAGGACTAAAGGTATGGTGGAAGTTATCCAGTACTAGATAACAACAAATAATTGCAGAACATCTCAAATCAACATTATGTAGATGTGTTTTACAAAACAGATTAGCTGTTAGCTAGTGATAGGCATTTGTGGAGATGGAAGGGTGATAAATGTGCAGTTTACTGTTGACCATAAATGCAGACAGCATGCCTGGAGAACAGAAACGCTCAGGCCATCCACTCTTTATTAAGACATTCCCGTTCAATATCGCATCAGTTATCACACAGCACTTAAAACCTCACCAGTCATCCCTAAATATCTTGCACAAACCTCAAGCACTGGTATTTATTTGCTATTGATATGCAATACTTCCAAAACTAAAGTGTTATCCTGGTTTGCACACAGGTATATTGTATGAAACTTTCTGCCACTAGAAAAGATGAAAAGTCATGGGGGTGGGGGGAGGATGGGGAGTTTTGAGCTAGGGCAGGAGGTGGGAGAAAGAGGGAGAGAGAAGGAGAGGAAAGAATAGAGGGGCAAAAAAACAGAGCGAAAAATTATACTTTCTTAGCTACTGATACCCTGTAGTATTCTTGGTTTTTCTCTAGCTGCCCTTTTAAACCTCTAATATTCCATAACCTTAATGGCTCCTTTTCCACAGTGCTAATGACTATACACTGTATTTTTTTTTTTTAATGAAGCCATAAATACAACCATTTGTAAAAGACAAGTCCCTTACAATTCCTCACACTAAATATGTCATGGCTATCAGGTAGAGGCTGACAATCTCCACAGCATGGCCTGATCTGAAGTCAATGAAGTTGGTGGGAATTTTGAAACTCATTTCAATAGATGTAAAAATAAAGCATTCATATCACAAACAAATAACCAGATCCTGCAAATTAGTCCCACACAAGGACCCTGGCAGGTTTATTACTTGCTCCTTTCTGAACTTATGAATACCCAAATCCAATAATTCAAAATCAGAAGACATTCAAAATGAAGAGTAATTCTGAAAATATTGTATGTGTCTTATTTTTACATGAGAACACGTGTAACTTTTCACTTTTTTTACAAGAACATGACAAAACACAAAGTACCAAAAAGACTACTTGTTGTTTGTATTTAAATACCAATTTAAGTCACTAGTTATATTTTTCTCAGTCTCCTGTGATGCTACAGCACTCGTCCAAAACATGCCTGTCCACTTTCTTTCTGGACTTATGAAAAGTATCCCCTGGTTATTTACTAAGTACCCCCAAATTTTCCCAGCTTGCAAGACCTTAAAATCTCTTTCACAGTCTCAAATACTTTCTAAAAGCACTTGGAATAAACACCACCACTAATGATTTGGTTGGTGTGTGCAGGCATTTGTCCAAGCATCAGGATAGTCAGGCAGATTAAGACAGAGAGGGGAAGCAATAGATCTCACTACTTTCAGCAGACAAGCTGGCACTGACCCTGTTGGACTCAGACTCAGGACAGGTCATCCATGGAGAAGTCTGTTAACAGATAGCCAGAAGTGGCTGATTTCTGCAGCATTCACAGACACCCATACAGTTCCACCATTCATCCATTCACACATGCATGCACACTTATTGTGGGAGAATAAATATAGATAATTTGATCACAGACAAATTCTTTCCTGATTACAAAAAAAAAAAAAAAATCCCCATCTGACAGGAATTCATTCTATGACAAATTAAGACCAGTGAAAAACAAACTTAATGCTTTACATTCACAATCCTGTAGAACACTGGTCATTTAGCAGATTACTTTCCAGTGTCTTACTGTCCTGTCATAATTTTAGTCTTTCCGCTACAAAATTTATAATTTATCTAATTTACGCTGGAAATCTACATAAAATTTACAATGGTCACAACTGTGCATCTGAGAATCTTTCATAGAAAAAATATTGCAAAATATTATGTTTAAAACTAGTTGTATATCCCCCTAGGAAGAAAGCTATGAGAATTAAATACTTTTGCACATATCTTGATAAAATAAACATTTCCCTACATAGAATAATACTTTGATGAACATAATGGTGTTACAAAATTAGAAGTTTATTGGCTCACTTGAACATTGTAGTGCTGTCACTACCTTGGATCTTAATGCTACTTAAAAACATTTAAGACATCTATTATTTTGATTATGTGAAAGTAATGACACTATATGAAGTGAAGTGTGTTCCCAAGCACACCGTTCAGGATGATTACCTGTTTTAAAAAAGAAAAATCGGTACAAAAGGGAATGAACAGAGTATGTATATTTTGCGTTCTAAAAACAAAATCTGGTACCTCGTATCATTTATGTGATATTTTTTTTAAACAACAGGTTAAAAAAAAACCACACTCTTTTTATCTACTCATTACATGCAGCCATTCAGGAAATGATGTACCAATTTTGTAACTTTATTCACAATGGACAGGTGTACCTCATCCAAGAAAAACTGTGTTTAACCATAATTACATTCCATTTAGAAAATGTCCCATGAAGAAAATATGCACCTCACTGTGGGTTTTCCCCACCTCTGTCCATACAGTGGGATTTACAGCAGGTTCCAGACGGTGCAGATAAAGATGTTCAACAAACCAGGCTTCAGTTAAGAGTTCTGTTTTCCAGAATAACTCTGTTGCATGTAAGAGTTTGACAGCTATCAAAAAAGATTTAGCATTCAGAATCCTAACAGAAGTTTTTTAAATACTGAATCTAAGACCTATGGTGCATCTACACAGATGCTGTTAAAAGCTTCCCCATCACTACAACATAATTTGAGATACTAACTACTCTACTGAATACTACTAGGAAGCTCAGAAAATAAATCCAACAAGTGTCACGAGCTTCCTGCAAGACTGCAACAGCAATTCAAGATATAGAGTAACAGTGAAGCAGATGAGATGGTGAGGTCTACTGTACATTACTGGGTACAGTGTTGGTATGTGGGTAGATTATAAAATATTATGCTAGAAAAAAAATTAAGAGCCACTTGTTACATGTTTAGCTTTTTTTTTTTTCTTTTTAATCGGTACTTATAAACTGTAAAAATGCACCCTAATTCACTACAATAGACTATGCCCTGAGAAGTAACATTACACACTAAGCAAAAGCCACTAGGAAGTGTCAGGTCTGCAGTTCAAAAGTGTAATATATGGAATTCCCTGGAAGCTTATTTCCTCCATTTTTCAGCAACAGAGTTGCTTCTTCAGAGGAAAAGACTAATGAAATTTTATGCTAATTCTAGTTTTTCCAACTTTAACAACAAGATTCTTTTTTCCTTTCTCTTTCAAACTCTCCCTTGAAAACTTGATAAACACTGATAAAGCTCTTGCTTTTCATATCTGAAAGAGGATATAAGCCTAGCATGAGGTTCTAAAAAAACTGAGCCTGAACTCCACTTAAGGACATCAGTCAAAGTACTTTTTGGGAGGTAGTCAGAGTTACTCAAACACAAAGTTAGGCCACCTCACCAATGCTTTGCTACATTCTTCTTTGCTGGCTGGAAGAACAGAGAAGAGGCTGAGAATAAACATACCTCAGAGTGCACAGGGAAAATTATCATAGACAGGGACACTGAACTTCCTTTGTAACTAACTTGAATGTTAAATGCATTTGAGAATTGGTGAGTTACACCCTTTTCTTTGTATCTGATATTGATAAAAGAGTAAGATCTAATTATACATATCTCTCATCACCCAGTGAGTGCAAAGGTGCATTTAGAAGTGACATCTACATCTCAGTGTCAGTTCACTGATTTTTCCAAAATTGCTCTACAAGATACAATTCAGCAGTTGTGGGTTTTTCTCCCCACATTGTAAGTGCAGTGGTTCACCTACTAGATTAAAAAAAAAAACAAAAACAAAAAACAAAAACACAAAAAAGCACTTTCCGCTGAACAGAAGGCAAAACAAAACTAAGCAAACAACAACATGTCCAAAAATTTAATCATCCAATCTCTAAAGACTCACAACTTAAAATTATTCTCTGGTACTCACATTTTGCTCAGTGTATTACATGTTTTTGAAGAAGTATGCTTTTTGGGTCTGGTTTGTCTATGCAGACAAACCTTTCCAAAATCCTTTGTTTCTGTTCATCAATATTTACAGTACTGTTTTTAAATTCATTAACTATCTACTTAGGAAAAAAATCACTCCCATCCATAAAGTCTAGCTACACATTCTAATTAAGCAGCACTAGAACGAAACTGGAAATGCCAGAAATTTTGTTTATAAGAAAAAAAAAATCTAAGGTTTATGACTACATTATCATATTTGCTTATTTGTCTTAAAGCAAATTACATACAAGGTAATTAATCAAATAGTATAAACTGACAAGTTGCTTTATCCCCTATTTAAATGACACAGATTTTTTTGTATGAAGAATATGTAAGCAGTGAATAAAACACAAATATGCAGACATGAGTACATTAAGAATATTAATCACAGCAGCTGTAACAATGCATTCCAATAACTTCATACAAGTTCGTTATTGTAGCTATCTTTAATGCTGCGTGTTTCTCCAGTGACTGTAACACACAAGACAAACAAAATGCCAGTGAAGTAACAGTTACTGTATTTAGCAGCTGAGAATTTACCACTTAAAAACGTGATTCCTTCTATTCCAAATTCTGTAGTTTCAAATTACATTTGTTCCTCAAACCCCTTTGTTTCTAGAACAAACAAATTTCTACAAAGACTAATCCAGTGAACAAAAAGAATTAATTCAAGTGACACATACAACAGCAGAAGACAAAATTAGGAAAAATGCTTAACTTTTACATAAAGATGTTTACAGATGTACAAAAGCTGATTTTATATTTGACGAAACTTCAGAGAGAGTGCTTTATATTCTGCAGCTTCTGCTGGACATTTTCTCTGCAGGAATGTTCACTGAATGAACTTTTTGTCTCTGATCTCCGAAACACAAAACAGCTGAAATGCCTTATGTAAAGTAGCCATACTCAGTATGTTAACTACCAATGGCCTAAAGCCACTTTCTTCTTTTTCAAGCAGCGCCCAAAAAGGACTCTGCAGTAATACCAAGTGGTTGGACAGGTATGCTGCAAAGATCATAGTTCCAGAACAGTTCCATCACATCAGTTTTGTGCCTAATGCAGTATGTTTCACACACAAGGCTTCAGGACATTTACAGTCTGAAGCAATTTAAATATTATTTTCCTTTTTCATGTAATTTATATTGTTATCATTAAAAAATTAAAGCTTGAATTTAACAACTTATTGTTTGCATTTCCTTCAAACAGAAAGATATGACTTGTTTCAATTTTACTGTTTAGTTCTCAGGTCTGCAAACATTTCTAAATGCAACTATCCTAACTGGATTTTAAAAATGAAGTGCAGGAGAATATTTCTATCAGGTGCAGACTTTAAAAACCTACACTTATGAGTTATACTACAGACATCAGTGTTTTGCAAAAGTAGTAAGAATATCAGCACCATCTGCAATCAGAGTTCTTAGAACATTTTCCAAGTACTAAAATTCAATGCAACTCTATTCAGTTACATAGGACCAAATCTTGTCATCCTACAAGAATGCATCACTTGTGCTGTTGTGAATAGGAACTACATACACATGGGGGCACCTGCTTTTATGTTTATGATGTAAAGTTCAAAAGCACAGAACTTCCACAGAACAGCTCTAAGAATGCTAAGACTCCAGATTATAGGCCGGAAAAACTGTATATGAGTTTCAAGTCAGATACTAATATTAGTATTTTCTTCTGAAAGCCTCTGTCATTCCAGTGCAAGAAGAGAAAATCTTTTGCCTTCCGCAGTTCAAGAAATGTTTTGCATCAGGCTCCCACTCCTGGGATTGCTCCTATCACATTTTTCTCTAAACAGATAATTTTTGCCAAGGTAAACAGAACACACAACTACATTACCAATTAATTAGGACCAAGAACTTGATCTTTAACACACTGCCCCCTTGGCGTCACACTTTCCAGGTTCATAGGAGTCATTAAGGGATACTGTTAATCAAGCTGACCCAGGCTACTATACATACTTTAAGGTATCATCCACATTCAATAAACATCAGGTCCCCTGGGATGTGTAAAAGTTCTTGCTCAAGTTAAGTTCAGACTCCTGTTTGTATTTGAACCTACTCATTTGTCTGCCATCACTGAGGCAACAACTTATGACAAAACTATCCTCTCAAGACAATCCCACACCTCCTTCAGACAATTATGTTCTTCTGCAACTAAATCCATCAACCAAACCACCAGAGCATCCCACAGCACCTTAAAGCTAACGACCAGGTACTACATCCATACCTATGGAGAGGCAGGTGTGGATGCCCTCTGCGACAAAGCTTTAACATGAAGATGCTCAAGCCCAGGTTAGTCTTCCCTATGTACTGTAAACAGAACAGTGTACATTTAGAAATGTCATTGTTAGCTACTTTGTGCCTGAAATGAATCATGAACAACAAGACTGGAGGTGGTCTGTTTTCATTCTGAAATGCAAGAGTAAACTCCATTCTTCAAACGACTTTGAAGTGCAGGAACTTCACATTTTGAATGTTTTTTTGATTCAAAGTGACACCTTTTGAGCAGGCTACCTGTGTTTTTTCCTCCCTCATTGTTTCTCTCTCTGCCCAACAAAAACAGCATCTTGACACTTACAGTCAAGAGGCATTTGGGGCAGGAGATGAATAAAGCAATTATGGCAAGGACACTAACTTGAAAATCTAATCCCCCCAGAGAATAGTCTGCTTTTAAATGAGGCAATATTGCCATTTTATAGACTTCTACAGCTGTAGAATGTTTCCCCTGGGGTCTGTGGTCCAGCACAATTCCACTAGTATAAAAAATCCCTTTTACAGACAGACAAGTTCTATGGAAATGACAAAATACACCATTCATATTTGATTTCAAATTCCCTTAAAATTTACGGTTATGTAAACAGAGATGTATGGTTGGTGTCGAGCTCTTCCTTAAGAGTTAGAAAAGGAAAAAAACCCAAAAAACAAAGACTGAAGCTCTTCAAAAGGACAAAATGGAAGAGCTAGCTCCCTCCCTGCTGTCACTTTTTTTATTTTACCTGTATAGTCTCGATGATCAGTTGGAAGAGCTACTTTTCACTCCATCCAATATCGGACTTGCAGGATCTTGATTAAGTACAAGTTACCAATGTGTGATCTAGCAGGGTGAGAATCTGTAGTGTCAATAAGACATTCAGAAATGTGTATCAAGTGTGATTAATTCTCAGTTGTTGAGATAAAATAAATAAATAAACACAAAAAAAGAAATTAAGGTAAAGCAGACTGTTTTAAGAAAACTACTTCTAACTGCAGCTCTGACTGTGTGTGAACATGTGTTTGAATTATCTTCTGCCACATTTTCCTGAATTTGCTTATCAAGATTTCAACCTTATAGACCTTCCTATCAAGCTAACATGACAATTATTAAGCAAACAAAAACCCAGTTAAAACAGTAAAAGGCATAACAGCTCCAAAACTGTTACTGGAGTCTACAGAAAGAAATACTGTATTCTGGTCTTCTACCAAAGACTGCTATACAAAAACAACAGCACTCTCCAAAATATGGTCTGGATCCAATAAGGTATTAGCATGATGCTATACAAGAACAAACTGGGAACAGGTTTAGCTGATACTGAGACATTCTCCCATTCTTTTTTCAGACATACTGTTTCACAAGCATTTTAAACCTTTTTTCTTTTACCTCTTTTTTTTTTTTTTAAGTCAAATGATTCAGAGTCCACCTTACTAGTGGAAGTTAAAAAATAAGAAAATGTCATGGTAGGAAGCTGCTAAGAGTGATTTCTTAGAGAGATTAGGTAACAAACTGCATTTGCTAAATGAAAACATATGCAGTTCTTTAATAAGTGACAGACTTCTACTCTGGAATTTAGCTTTAGGACTGACCATTAAAAGAGAGAGAAACACAGACTTAGCTAACACTTGCAATCAAGACATGCATTTGTGTCTGAAAAGAGAATATTGCACTAAGAGAAGAGCCCTGAAAGCTTTAAATACTTCCTTCACTGACCTAAAAAAGTAGCTAACCATTTTCTATAAGCCGTAGCAAACCTGGCTTGGTCCACATCCCTACAAGTTGATAGTACTTTGTCAACAAACCGGTATTCCGTTTCTGGACCAAGAGAGTCCTGCACAGGAGCACGCTTCAGGCGTTTTGTTTCTTGGGTATAACCTTGTTTGCCGCTGGATTCATTCAAACCATCAACATCCATAGCTTGTGCCATGTGACTTGTTGCAGTACTTTGGTGGGAATTACTCAGACTTTCCTCACTGCTGTCCAAAGATGATACCACTGCACTCGCAAGAGGAAGTTTGTTGTTTAAGTGCTGTTGAAGGTAGAATACACACCTTCTTCAAAGGAAAAGAAGAAAAAAATTGAAAGTCATGCACTGAAAATAACCTGCTGTTGCTGCTGAACTGTTTGAATTTGCCATCCCACCAGATTTCCCTCACAGACACAAAATCTGCTGTCTCTGCTCACACTGTAGTAGAAAGGGCTCCATGTTATTTTGGAAAATCTGTTGTTACCTAGTCAGAAACCTGCACCCAGCTAGTAAAGCTAACATTTTCTGCAGCCAGTCTTCTGTCTACATTTTGTTCATTTTTTATTGTTTAAACATTTGAAATGTGAGGAGGCTCACTAACAGCATCTTGTGTCTCTCGCACAAATTTTAGGGACAAGCGGAGCTTACACCGCAAGATATTTAAGCCAAATCAAACTTCCCACACAAACTTCTGATTATGCTCTTGAACATTTTCCAAAAGCTTAATACATAGCAAAAAAAAAAATCTTGAGTGGTGCTTCCTAAAACCAGAACAATTTGTTTGGATACATCATGTGAAGAATCATCCACAAATCAGAAGAAAACTCTTTTTGACCAAGTCCTCTTACCTATGACACCACAAGGTTTCATGCCCTGGGAAATTATCAATCAGTTCACTGCAGAGTTCCATCTCTTCGTCTAAACAGCGAGGCAGATCCACACTTTGCTCCTCTGCACAGGCAGCTTCTGTCCCTGCACTCTCTTCCTCCTGAAGGCTAGGGCTTTGTTCATTTACCATCTGATTTTGTACCAGTATGTTATTGTCAGTCACCACTCTGCGTATCAAGGAATTGAGTAAGAACTGGCGGTAATGAAACCCACTATGGTCTGAGACATGCATGGATACCCAGTATTTAGTGGATGAAAGTTCATCAAGGAGAACCTGAAACAAAAATCAGGGACAGTTATCAACCAGTATAAAGGACAAACTTACCACTACTGCTTCTGTATTAAGGTAACCTCACCACTGGGGATTTCAGCCACTGTGGGAATGGTTTAAGAATGCACAGAAAAATGAACTATCACTGACATTTTTCTACTGAGTGCTGAAAAGCATCTTGGCGTCCCTGCAGAAAAGAAATAATACTTCTTCCAATCTCCGAAAAGGCAGGTTTTTCAAAAACCTGCCCACAAGCTGCATGGGAAAAAAATCACTACTGATACAAAATAAGCAGGGGTTTAAGAATTTCAAAATGGTTAGTAATAAATACTATTTGGAGGGGGCACAAACTAGACTGCTATTAGCTTTAATAATTTTACTTTTTATCTAGTGGATTGTGTGTGTCTAAAGGTTGGTGAGTTGCTTAAAAGGAGAAAAACCCAAACTTAATTTACATCTTCATCTTCCGTGAGAGAATGTCAACCATAACGTTATGTTTGAAGTCCTAGAGCCTGTGAAATACTGTGAAATATATTTGTACATAGTCAGGTTGCTTTATTTTACTACTAAAGAACCCCCTAGAAAGGCTTTCACAATAATTCTGGTAAATACTTAAATTGCCAACTGTACCTCTGTTTCTAACACTGCTGGCTCCTGGGAATTGTCTCTTGATTCTGAGTGCTTTTAAACCTTCAAATTCATTTCTGGAGAGAATGTAACTTTGGCTTCCAGATAAAGCTTCTACTTTGCTTTGCTTTCTCTGTTAGAGCCAGTGGTTTGGTTTTTATCACAGGCCTTAACATCTTTCCTCACACTGCTTCTCCTCCGGTGCGGAAACTATCCAAAGAGATCAAAACTACCTTTTTCATTTACTTCTCAAGACTTTTGAAAGTAATCTTAATAATCTTATGGTATACTCTTGCTTTTAACCTCTTCTCCTAAGCTACCTACATCACTTAAAAGGACCAACTGATGCAAAACAATTTTCATAGGTAGTCTTTCTTTTAGATACTGCAGAACAAACGCCACAGCCTCCCACAATGAAAACCACGGAAACACACAAGGCTAGCAATACAGCTCTTTTGGGGGCATCTGTTCTAAAAGAAATTGGAACAAATACAATGCAAACAGCATCGTCTACCAAGATAGTCAACATGCTTTTCTAAATCTTGCCAAAAGATACCATCATCCCTTTCTTTTAGAGATCAGCAAACTTAAGTGCAGTATTAACAGTCCACACATAGGATCCTTAAGGGGGCTAAAATTCTATGTCTGGATCCACACTTTAAACCATAAGATCAGCTTTTCCTTTCTTCATAGAATTGAGCCTAGTATTTTAAACTTCTGAACTTCAAAATTTAGATGTCTATTAAGAACAAAATAAGGCTCAGAAAAATCAGATCAGCCTTTATTCAGCCGTGATTGATACTACACACATTTATGCTCAACTTTGACCTTGGAAGAATCCAATTCATTTATATGAAATATTTATAAGCTACAAATTTACTGGGGAACATCTTAATTATGCATTTTAACTCCCTGTACAACAGGAACAAAATTACTCCCAGCATCACTCCTTACCTGAACCAGAACATCTTTTATAAAAACAACACAGAAGATTGCCATGAAAACTTCTTGAGGTCTACAAAAAAAGAGCCTCCTATTTAGGAACCTTACAGTACCAGTGGAAGAATCTTCTGAACAACTAGAAGTAAAAGCAAAAGCCAGCTAATGTCTGAATTCCAAGAAGCTCTTTCTTACAAAGCCAGCTTTCTCCATTTCCCTCTCTATCAGTACAAGCCCTTATAAAAGCCCTTTGCCACTGTTCTGTGAAGAAGGAGGAAACTGTATGAAAATACCTCCTCCCGAATCTTGACAACGTCTCTTCTACCTCTGGTGGTGAGCTGACTACCATGGAACCGGCAGCCTCACCCAGAAAGAGACACGTGTGCTCAGTGACCTTTGTCTCAACCTCTGCACTCCCTCTTACACTCTTCCCCAGCCATGTGCTCACTTGTTTTAGAGGGCTTTTCCAACTGTAAACTGCAGACCAAAACTTCCTCTATGGTCTGGGATACTAGGGAAATGAAAAGGAATTCAGGAAACAAACTTCTAAGGATAACCAGATCAATATAGCAATGTTCACTCGCAGAAACTAGTACCTTTGAAGATCCAGTCATCTAAGAAAAAGCCAAGGCCTTTGTGTCTCGTGAACATGTTGTCTTGTGGGCATCACACAAGAGAAATGTTGCCTCATGAAACTACCCCACTACGTGTTTGCTTGCTTGTTTTATTGTAGGATCTGATCAGTCAATCTCCATCCTTTAATTATGGAATTGAGTATTCCAATCTAAAGGAAACAGAAAAGTTTCTCAATCCTTGCTGAACTACATCCTGTTGTTCTCTCTGCATGATCTCACTGAAGCACCACGGTGTGTATGAATTTTAAGGCTATATCCCTAGCCCTCTCTTACCTGGGTTCTCTAACTAATTATGGCCCCACCTTTCAGTAGGTAATCTGGATCCTATGATCTAACCCCACTAACTAATGGTACAGTCATGTGAGAAAGCTGAAACCAGGCTTCTTTCTAAGGCAAGTATTCCAACACCAGAAATACTGGATTAGTTTCAAACAATCTATTCTTGACAAATCCTTGATTTATGTAATTAACACTGCTTAAACACTACATAAACTTGCTAATGCCATTCAAATTTTGCAGTTAGAACAAACTGAAATTTCAATATTGAAGGAAGATAATGTTCTTAATTATCTAGGAAAGAAAGAAGAAACATCTATATCCTGTGAGAGTATCTTCTCTAGCATTTTAAATCTTTTTCCCAGAACCTGAGCTGAGATTCAGTCTGCAGTAGCATTAGGATAATCAAATCTAAGGAAAAAGAATAACAAAAATCCTACTACACAGCCTACCTCTCGAAATCCTTCAAAGCAGGCCAACAACTTTGTTAAGGATAAATCTGTTTTGAGAAGTCATATTTAAATGATAATACAATATAAAATTTATGTTTCAGGGCCTCTCCTTCCTTATACACTTCAAACTACAGGCAAAGTTTGCATTACAGTAAAAATACAGCCCTAAATAATACAGGCACTTCTTAATTTCAGGCAATCTTGCAAGACCTAAATGGCCATAGGATCACTGACTGCTTTATCTGCCAATTTTTCAGCATGGTTGCAGTCTTGCATCTTGTTGAAATTTATCATATTTTTCAGATACTCAAACACAGAAATTGCTGAAGGTGGAACATGAGACAACAAGCAAGTAAACAGCCTCTACAGAATGGTAGGGATGGGGTCAGAAAAGCCAAGGCAAAACTGGAATAGGACTTGGCAAGAAGGATGAAGAATAACAAGAAGGGATTGTTTAAGTACACAGGTCACAAAAAAAGACCAAGGAGAGTGTACTCCCTGATAAGTAAGAATTGGTGGAAACTCATATAGAGAAGGCTGAAGTACTGAGTTTTGTCTCAGTCTTCACTGGCAGTCAGGCCTCCCTTCCACTTCTCTCTAGTCCCTGATCCTCTAGATTCTTGTGGGAGGGAGCAAAGTCTCTCCCACTATAAGCAAAGAGCAGGTTCAGAACCACTTGAGGAAGCTGAACAGCCACAAGTCTATGGCATCTGAAGATCCACAGTACAGAGTTCTGAGACAAATGATTGATGTTGCCAAGCCACTGTCCATCATATCTGAAGTCATGGCAGTTAGAGGAAGTCCCCAGTGACTGGAAAACACTGCTCCCATTTTTAAAAAGGGGAGAAAGGAAGACCTGGGGAACTGGAAACTTCTGTGGTTGGCAAGATCATGATGCAGATCCTTCCAGAAGGATCTTGTATGCTAAGGCACATACGAGACAGGGAGGTGACACAAGGCAGCCAGCAATTGTGCCTGACCAATCTGGTGGCCTCCTATGACACAGCGATAGCAGTGGTCAACAAGAGAAGACCAACAGATGTCATCAATCTAGATGTGTAAGGCATTTAGTACATGACATCCTTATCTCCAAATCTGAAACAGATGGATTTGGAGAAAGGTCTATTCAGTGGCTAAGGAACTGGCTGGATGGATGCAGTGAGAGAGGAGTGGTCAACAGCTCTATGTCCAGGTGGAGACTGGTAATGGGTCCCTCAGGGCTCTGTTTTGGTACTGCTGCTCTTTAGTATCTTCATCAATAACACACACAATGGGATTAAGTGCACCCTCAGCACATTTGCAGATGACACGAAGCAGAGCAGTGAGACTGACACAGCAGAAGGACAGGATGCTAGACAGGGCAATCTGGACAAACTTGAGAAATACGCCCATGAGTTCAACAAATCAAAGTGCAAGGTGCTGCACTTGGGCTGGAGTAATCCCAGATGTGAGCACATACTGGAAATGAATAAGAACAGCCCTGTGGAAAAGGATGTGGGAGTTCTCATGGATGAAGCTGGACAAGAGCCAGCAACATCCACTTGCAGCCCAGAAAACCAACAGCATTCCGGGCTGCATCAAAATCAGTGTGGCCATCAGGTTGAGCAAGGGTGACAAAGATACTCTGAGGATTGGAGCACCTCTCCTATATAGACAGGCTGGGAAAGCTGGTATTGTTTAGCTTGTAGAAGAAAAGGCTCTGTGGTAACCTGTGCCTCTCAGTACCTTAAGGAGACTTACAAAAAGGAGGGAGAGGGATTTTTTATGTAACTATATAATGACTGAACAAGAGATAATGGTTAACGAAAGAGGGCAAGCTTAGATTAGGTATTAGGGAAGAAATTGTTTACTGTGTGGGTGGTAAGGCACTTAAACAGGTTGCCCAAGAGAAGTTGTGGATGCCCTCTCCATTAAGTATTCAAGGCTGGGCTGGATGGGACCCCGAGCAACCTAATCTAGTGAGTCGCATCCTTGCACCTGGCAGGGCGGTTGGAATGAGATGGAGGTCCCTACCAAGCCAAACCTTCTATGAACTAGCAGATTTTTGTGAAAATCTGTAATGCCTGCTTTTTCCCTGTTCTTCTTATTTGCTTCTTTCCTTGCATAGTATCTTGCAAACAATCACTGTATAATTCCGTCTCTTAAAGTTATCTAGACAAATTTTATCACAAGTTTCTTGCTGTCTTTTATGTTCCACACTTTTTCATAATTTCCCTGTATCCCAAACACCTTCTACTAGTCCCTCTGATGAGATGCGTTGGTGGTGTCATGAAAAAAACCTAGAGCCAACTCTGAGATTTCCCAACAGGTTGGTGGAGGAACACATTGGTGGAGGAACAATAATGCCAGTGAAATTTTGCCAGAGCTAACAGAAACCAGATGGACAACTCTAGACAAAAGTATCAGGTCCATAGTTTTCATTCTAAAAAAATAGATCAGTAGGGCAAGTGGGATGGCAGGGAAAGTAAATGGACTTTGGAATGGTCAAACAAATTTAAAATACTTCCTTCACAAGAATGTTTGTGATTAGTCAGAAAATGCACTCACAACTGACAAAGAATAAACTCACCAGAGTAACTCCAGTTCTGCTAAGAGTCATTTCTATTACAAGGTAATTATTAGTAATTAGTAAGGAATAGTGGGTACAAAAAGCACTCGAAGTGTAATCCTTCCTGATCCTCAGACTACTGTCACCAGTATAATGGACACAGCTGCTTAGAACTTGCTTTAAGGCATAAAATTACTTGAATTTTCTTTAACAGTGCTGACTCCCTTCACCTTTTAATCAGCTCCTGAAGATATTAAAGTTTCTGCTTTCTACTAATGTAGACCTCTGCTGGGGGTTAGATTAGTTTCTTTTCTTTTTCCCTTTTGGAATTTTTTCCCTCAAGAAATTCACTTAAGGACCGAGTACTTGTCGGTACTTAACCAAAGAAAAAAGAAGCCAGGGAAGAGAAGACAGAACCTGGTAACCCGAGATTTGGGGCAGCAANAAGTAAAAAACCTGTTATTCCCATTCCCACATCTTTTTGCCTGAAAGCCCCTTAATTTCAAATTTATAATAATTTGGAGGGAGGGGGTTTGCATTCTCCATTGCAAGGGGAGGGCTCCGGCTTTCCCTAGCAGACACCTGTCTTTCAAACCAAGACAACCTCTAGCCCTAACTTCTAATCTCCAATCTATCTCAATCCTGCAATTCTTCTGAGTTTTCTGAAAACTACCTTTTCATATAAACTTGCTAGGCAGACTAGTCCAAATTCTGCCCTGTTTCTGCAATGGACATAAAACTATTGCCTACATTGACTCAACAGCATCCAGTAAAGTCCTCCCTTACAAGCCTTTGTGGCAAAGTGCAGTAGCTGCTGTTAACAGTGAGTGATGTGTCACCGTACCAACATAATATTCACAAAGAATCCAACTAACCACTCAGAAAACACAGTAGCACAAAACTGCCTATATAATTTTAGACCATGTCACATTAACTAATTCAATTTGCTGCATGTCTTGATGTTATAGATGCAAAGCATTCAACACTGCATAAAGTGTCCCTGCTGTCCCTGAAATAGTTTGATCAGTTCCCAGTGTAAATGCTGTCAAAAGGTGCTCCTGGAACTGAAGAAATTAGTTACAAGCACTACTATGCTTTCTCCAAAATTCCTGCTGTCTTTACTTGGTCCTTCAATATTCTGAAACCACAGGTAAGCTGAGTAAGTTCTTATGATGATATTACATTATTAAAAAAATATCTATTACATATTACCTTTTTCCTCTATAAAGAATTTCAAGACTAGTGCTGGAAGAATTAAGAGTCGCCCATTTCTTACTCTGGCTCATGTAGTCCCATTCATACTCTTCCCACACGTATATTAGCATCAAGTACTAAGAGAAAAACAGAACTTTGTACACAGGCAACAAAAATGTGTTATTTCTGCTGAGCAGAACCTGCTTACACAAGAAAAATGCAAAACATACTCACCGCAAGATTTTGCCCACTTTCTTAAAACATTCTTAGCTACCTGTGATAACTTCACTTGATCCTCTTCATTCATGTTATACAATCTGCTCTGCAAGCCAGTATTTAGGTTTTCTAGACAAGAAAACTTAAGAATTTATTCACTATTGTATTATACCTTGACAGTGAGCTTTGCCAAATGCTGTAAAACCCAGATGCGATGTGACCAGGCATTGTAGTTGCTTGGATATCTCCCAGCAGCTTCGGAGCAGACATTCATTTCCTCCTGCACTAGTCGCTGAATTCTCTCCACAGGGGCTGCTCCCAAGTTTCCTTTAGTTGCAAGACTGGGCAAGGAGTTTTCCTGAATTAGTTGTTGCAGTACCCATCGTCTGGTTAAATGATGTAAAGCGTTAAAGGTGAGAGAGCAATTTTAAGAGAAAAAAAAAAAGGGTTTTCATTTGCATAAATCAAATTCTGCCAATATTTCCATTCTCTGAACTACACTGTAGCTAGGTAATGAGTGCATAGTAAACAACCATCTGAAACATTTTTGCCATGCTAAAAGCTATGGCAGTGATCACACTGCCAACACAGCTCTATCAGTTTGCTCACTCTAAGTGATCGCAGCTACTTACAGCACAGTAAAATAACACAGAAGAAAACAGCAAATTTATGAAAGAGCACAAGCAGTGTGTGCAAGAAACTTCTAAGGGGCTCCTCTTTCAAAGTCTTACATAGCACTAAAATGAAGTAGCCAAAGTGAGATAGAAGTGATTTAACAAAAAATTAACTCTGCTTAGTATCTTTTACATCTGACAGTACTGCACACTGCAATTCAAATGGGTTTCTGTACACCACCAGCAGTAGTGAAGTCCAAAAGCTTATGGTTTCAAGGGCTATAGGTATAAGCAAAACAAATGATTTTATTTATGAATTACACATACTTGATTTCATGTGTCTGAGATAAGCACAGATCCCTAGATGTTTTGGTTTTTTATTTTACTTTGGACAACGTTTTAGTAGTATTTTTAGAGGCAACCTCAATGCTGCATCTGCAGCTGCAACATAAAAGGGTTCTACAAAAATAGATTACAGATGTGTAAATTTCCACAGTCATGTCAATGGAATTGCAATGGTCCAGTGTGGAATGCCTGGGAAAGATGGACATCCTCCGGTGCGCAACACACAGGTTATCCTGTTTTGTTTCGGGTTCCAAAACCAATTAACTGCTACTTTTAAAGGTGTCTGAATTTCTTTTAACTCCAGGTTAAAATAAATCAATAAATAAAATAAAAGTAAAAAATTCACCTTCTTGAAAGAGAGAATTCTATTTTGTAAGCCATATGTAAAATTATATATATCTACATATATACATAAAATAGATAAGATAACCATATATTAAAAAAAATTGCAAACTCATCTGCTTTTCCTCTCATTTGAAGATACTCATAACATGCTTGTTCACTCATGGGCTTTATCTACACTGTATCTTTTTCACTCAGTTATCATAAAGGACGAAGTATTGGAACACAATATTGAAGATAATTTATAAGAATGCAATTTTAAACTGTGTTTCTCAGCAGAAAATTACAAGCAGTGTATGAACACTTTCTTCCTATACACGATTTGTTTTAAATAAAGATGTACAACTCAGCAAACCATGCTCTGACTGTTGTGTAACAGTATTTTATGAAATGTGGTAATTTTGAAGACTTAACTTTTTATTTTTAAAAACGTCTTTGATCCAAACATCACCTTTTAGTATTTTTTACTTCATGCAAGAAATGGAGAATTAAAAAATAGTCTAGGCAAAAAAACCTCAATGAGCATAGTCACTCTTTTAACAAAAGATATGTATTATTTCATTAACATCAACTTCTAAGTAAAACCATAAAGACAAATTATTTCAATTCTGTAATTATTTCAGTTTCTTAAAATGAGCATGCTTTATAAAACAAGGAAATCTGATAAATTATATATGCAGGAGAGAGGGGAAAAAATACAGATGTATGGTCTCTGTGGCTACAGCATCGAAAAACCTATAAAATTAAATTAGAGCTACTTTCTGGACAGTGCAACCTCAAAAGATTTAAAATATATTTCTGGAACCTGTTGAATATCATGGTATCATTTGGTTTTTATGCAAAATTTTCTCCAGTTAATTTGGAGTCACTTTTATTTTTGCATGTTCCTATTCTCTTACAGTTCATGGAATTATTACAAACAGATGAAGGACTGAAGTGACAACTGCACAATCAATAGATATACTGACTGTATATGCACAAGATATATATGAACGCCCAAAATATAAAGCAGGAGGTAACTGGACAAAATGAATGTCAGGTATTTTGACATCTTCAGTGAGTGTATCTGCCATGTATAAGAAAAAACAATTTGGTTATTTTTTATTGAATTGATAGCCCCATTATAGGTTTTTGCATCTTCTGTCTGAAATTTAATACCATGAGGGAACAGGAGACCCAAAATTAATCATTATGCTGATGCAGAGAAATATTTTTGCAGATCTTACTTTCTAACACGTATCAATCATGGTCAGCATATCCAAACCCAAGCCAAACATTTGTGCAATCACCCTCAAATATACTTTTCTGATGTAGGCAAATAAGAGAAAGAAGAACAAATTATGACCCTATCAAAATACTGCTAATTTAGGTTTGCATGGAATTATAGACAGAATTCTTTATTACTTCTAAAATGTAAAATTAAGTATCAAGAACCTAACATTCTGACTTATTTTGTAAGAGCATACTCATCATCGTAATGATATGGATGGCACCAGGTTTAGAAATATTAACCTGCAAAAAGATCTTATTTTTCCAATGTTAGCTGCCGTGTAGAAAAGGTAAACTGCCAAATTGCAAGATTTTTTTCCATTATAACCACATACTTCTGCTTCGAAGTCAACAAGCAACACAAGCCAGTAGCATGAGGATAATGAAAAGAAGTTGAACATCAAAATTAAAAATAAGTGCTGCAGAAATTCATTGTTGTTGCTGTATCAGTGAAACGCCTTGGAATATTCCATGGATTGCCTGCTAGGTTCACTTCAAGAATTTTAAGCTCATGCAAGCACTGACAAACAGGAGCTTACCAACAACTGCCATTTCCAAAAATTCTCTAAGTTTTGTTATTTCTTTATATATATGCAGTATCAACTTTACAGCTGCCTTAATGCTAAACATATTAAATACAAACATTGCAAACTGCTTCCTAATGTGTTACACTGAAATATCTTCAGGGCTGTCTATAAAAGGTTGACCTATTTTTTTATTTCTATCATGGAGAAAGATCACACATGTACAAGTTTTTTTTTGTTTTGAAGTTGAGCAATGGATCTATACTACACTTGGCTCTGCTTACAGGCATTTTATGGTTAGTCATGACTGAGATGGTTACACCTTGTGCATTTCAGTAACTCTGGAGTTAAATTTTCCAAACGTGACCTGTTATTACAATATCCAGCAGTGACTGAATGATTTAGATTAAGTTAGAAATTACAAAAATAAATTCACCAAACTAAAAAGACCACTATTGACATGGAATACCAGCTGATCCTCTCTTGACCTTAGTCAAGACCCAGAACCCAGCTTTATTTATAAAGGTTGGCTTTAACAGAATATTTACTTTCTGAAATGCCTGCAGACAAGCAATACAGTAACAAGTTGGAAAGGAGAAACCTGAAGTGCTAAAATACTTACAGTTGATGGAATCAGAACTTTCAGGTTGAGAATTTTAGGTGCTGCAAGACATGACAAACCCCTAAGGGAATTAATCCCCCACTCTGAAGTTAATTTAAAAAGTATGCACAAGTGCATACGGTTTCAGTTCTAAGTGTAGAATATAGACAGGTAGCTTCAAAAGCCAAAGCACAGTATTCTGCAATGACTGGTTCAAAGAATCTGATACATTTCTAGATGTCCTCCTTCATCTATGACTCTTTAACCCAAGAACAGGAAATAAAAAAGCCCTAAGGAAAATGTTAGAGGAGTCAACAGAAGGCAAAGGAAAACCAACCTATGAATCCATGTCTCTGGACTCTTTGGGAACTTGGTTAATGCCAGTTTTCCAAGATGCAAATCTTTAAGTGGATTTAAAGTGCCAGACAGTATTAATTCTTTCCTACAAAAGATAAAATAAATCTGTGTGAATAGAAGTAGTAACCTGAAAACAGAACACAAATCCAAGTAACAAACTGCATGGCATTTTCTTTGTATCGTAACAGAACTTCACTGTCAAACTAAAAGAGTTTAAAAACCCTTTAATGCATTAAACCATTCTACTATGCATACATATGTACAATACATAAGTGCACAAAGAACTTTATCTTAATCTGAACACATAAAATCCATTAGTTCTCAAACCTACCCAGAAATTACTGAGTCAATTACCAGAAGGGTTACATATATGAATAAACATCCCTTCTTGAAATTAAGCCCTTAGATCACTGTGTACATCTGAAAATACTCTTACACATAGCACTCCTCCACACTTACTTTTAGTTTTTAAATACTGTTCAAGATACAGTGTCAAGGTTCCCTAAATTTATAAATAGGGAAATATTCTCTGTGTGTAGAATGTTTAACAAACAACAAAAAGTGTTCAGTTTACTTAAAATAATATTTATTTTAAAAAAATTAAAATTTGCCCTGACAAAACTTAATGTTCATCCAACACAACCCCTCCTAGTGTACCTCCCACAGAAAGAGCAAAATGAAAATCTGTACTTGGCCTTTTCACCTTCTTTGCACAGAATTCCCTGCCCCTCACTCTCTTCTTTCTAGCTTTGTAACTCTTACTGCCTGCCCTGAGCATGTTTGTTGATACCACCCCATCACTGGTTACTCCAAGGGCATAGTCTTCTTATCCTATTCTCCAATCTAGTAGGTAGCAGCTTTGAAGTAAAGATACAATAAATTCCAAAGTTACCATCTGCAGAAAGAAAACATACATTTCCCAGAATCTGCAGAAGTCACATCTGAAAACTTAAGAGTGCAAGAAGCCGAAGCAATTTTGGCATGGGTTTGGGTTTTGGTTTTTCTAATAATTTCTGATTCATCATAATAACAGGCACAGCACTGGTAAGTGAGAGGCAGATCAACTTTTTGACCAAAAGACCCCAGTGGAACTGCAGGAATTATTTTCTGGAAAGATCTGCTATCACTAAGAAGGCAAAACTCTGCAGTCTGACACAGAACATTAATGTTGTCCTTAAGTTATGGCCCCAGTCTCACAAACAAATTGACATACTTCCTTTCTGTGAGTACATATTTTCTGTCTGACATGGTAATTTTTAGTAGGGAACTGACTCCATATGGTACTTTGGCTTTGTGTTGCTGTAACTGAAACTTATAATGACAGTCAGAAGCTGATGGTTGCAACACTAACAGTGAGCAAATATTATTTAGAGTTTAAGCAGACTGGGGAAATATATAAATCCTCATGGAAGTTTTGCTTCTGACAGCTACTGGGACATGTTATCTCAACTAAGTTCCAGCATGCTTCAGATTGGATGCTTTTAGCTGGTTTTTAACATGCAGTTCAGATCTACCAACCAGAAGTAGCAGACTGACCAGACCATTGCACTCAAATTTGGAAAGCAGACAAAAGAAAGATGCAGGGTCAGCACTGGAGCAGGTGGGACAATTGCCTCATTGCTGCAATGCAAAAGGTGACTTACCACATACACAGAATGAAAATACAGCCTGGAGTGTCTGATTCTTAAAAAATATATATGTGCATAGTTAACAAAGATTTAGATTACCAGGCCACCTACCTCCCAAAATTTAAACTTTCAGTGAAGAAATTGCTCTTTCTATATTAAAATATTCCCTCTAAGTAAACAGCCTCACACTTACATACTCTTCAAGTAAACTTCCTCTCTTGCAAAGTTGAGGAGCAGTACAGACAAGATCCACCTTAACTGCTGTAGCAGAAAAGCTGGTTTTAGCTGTAATTATTTTCAGATGAGAGATTCTCCCATTCACAAAGGACTGCAAGCACTGCTATGACTGAAGTACCATACACTCCCACATAAACCTCTTCTAACCTACTTCAGCTAACATCCAATTTGGGATGTAATTTCTAGCTCACTTTCTTGTCATGTGGATCATAGATAATGTTGCAGCCTTAAGGATTATAGTTCCCATAAAACATAATCTGGAATAATTTTGATTTGCCTTATGCTAACACCTTTGAAGTCATTCATATCTGAAAGCAAAATGTCACTTTTCAGAGAGTCATGTTACCTAATGTCTTTTCATCAACTGTACATGCCAGGAAGTATAACAGGAAGAACAAAGGCATTTATGAAAATTCCTTTACAATCACTTACATAAAAATTTCGGTCATTTTAACTTGTAACTCTTCAACTTCTTTAACTCTTCAACTTCTAAAAACACAGGATAACTGAATTTAGGATTTCAACTGGAAGTATTTCTTATCCCATTCAGTACAACAGGGGCTTCTCTCTCAGATCCTAGGTAGTGACACACCTACTCTTTAGCACATCCTCCTCTGCCATGTAATTACCTCTTGGGTCTCAGGGTTTAGGTTATAGTCCCTGCCCTTCTGCAACCTTCCAGTCACTCCTAATTTAAATAAATAAATAAACAACAAACATAGTAGGCACATTACTACTACTGTTCAGAATAGCTACAAAGTCAAGATAGACCATCTATTCCTAGCTAGCCTAGATAACCTGTTTGAAGTTCTGCGTTCTCCCTGGTTTTTATTAATCAGACAGGACTTGCTATGATTGACAGCTGAGCTGAAATGCTCATTTGTCTTCCACAACACCATTTTAGTCTTCTGACTTGGCTCTGCCAAGTCCTGTGTCCTTTCCTAGGAAGGGATTTTCTTTTCTCTCTCTCTCTTCCTCTGTCTTCAAGTTCAGTGCTACTGAGTCAACCACTATCTCTGAAGCTTTCAGCAGATTTCAACATATGAAAAAGGGATTATCCCAGCCTACAATGAAAAGTCAATAAGTTTCAAGAAACACTGTGTTGCAGGGCTGCTATTCAGGAAACAACCAGAACGTACTTAAGAGTCTGTGATGCCCTTTTCCCCCTCAAAATAAAGCAGTGAATTTGTATATGGAGAATGCAAGATGGACCTGACATGCCAAGCATTGCCTGAGCAACAAGAAACCAATCATCCTACAACAGATCCATCATGTTCTGCAAGCAGAGTGTAAGTATCATACAATTAGTGCTCAGCTTGGTCTACCTCAGGATAAGGATTTATCACCAACACCTGTACAGCTGGCTAGCTTGGCCTGTAATTTCTAAGAGAAGCTGAAATATATGTCAACATAACTCAAGTGCCTCCCCTTAAAAAGAGCAAGCTCCCAGCAGAAGATTAGAACAATGCAGGGTCCGATTCAGCAAAGCAGATCCTTTTCTAGTGTGGGCTCACAGGTAACTTCCACAGATACTGACTGCGCTGCGTAACAGGATCTCTCTTGAATGCTAAACAGACCTCCAAAGACAGACTGACTGGTAGATCACTAGTCGGCAATTCAGGCAGCAAGGCCAACTTCTGCAGTAATTTGTATGTTTTGGTAAACCATGAACATCGTAAAAGTGAAAACAATCCTCATCCATATTTCTTAGCATTTTTAATTCCACTTACAACTTTGAACTACTCTTCTCATGCACATAAAAGCTAACTCTTTCAGCTGTCAGGCACAAAAATAAAAAGCCAGACTGATAAGGATGAATGCATGCACAATAAAAAAAATCCACAAAATATAAACCAAAAATCAATTAAAAGTACTATAAGACGAAATTACTGTAATAGCCCCAGTACTTACACAAGCTCCTAATTCCATTTTATCACTTCAAAGCTACTCAAGCTATACATTTTCATGACAGTAAACCCTTTGCTATTTATCCCCTTTTTTTAGATCTCAGAGATAGAAAGATACAGAACACAGCAGAATCCTTCAGAACTGTATCAGCAGTGAAAGAAGAAAAAGGAAAAGGCAGAATTTGCCATAACTAGGGCAGCCAATCTGGCTGACAACTAGATGCAGCCATTATCTTTCTAGGTCATTTTGTTAATGCACCACTTGCAACAGTGGTAACTACGGAAGTCCTGTTTTCCATTAATGCACTCCTGGGGTCTGTCATAGTTTTGTCAGCCCTCCAGCCCTTCTGAAACTACAGCTTTAAGACTGCCTTCAGTCTTACCTAGGCAGCAGAAAGAGAGTATTTCTCCAACTCTGATATTTACAGAACAGTCATAAGATTGCAAAGGTGTAAGGAACTGTTGTTTCTGCACCTCCTGAAGAGCAAGGAGGTAAAATCCTGCTCCTCCTCCATTATGATTCCTGGAGAAGTTCTGAAGCTTGACTTATGATGAAGCTGTATTAAACCCAACAGAAAGGAGAGGGTATGGGGGAGATGTGTTTGAAATAAAGGGCAGACACCTTCTCCCCCTCTCTTGCAGTGTTTGCGTGTATGTACTGAGCTTTGATAGCCTGAACTGGTAGCGCCAGCAAACTGAGCTGGAATCTCAAAAGAATTCACAGAGAGGTAAAAATGTGAACAGTGAATACACACAGCAGACATCTGTTGAGCACTACCCTTGTTAAGTGCAGGAGGAAAGAGGAATGGTAGTACAGTGGGACTTATACACCCTGAAAATGTGGCGCAAACCTGCCTTCATATGCAGCATTGTAATCTTCAGCCTGTAATAAAACAAAACAAAAACAACAAAAACACAACCAAACAAAAACCCCCAAACAAACAAACCAATTAACCCCCCAAAAAAAAAAAAGGGCAGTCTGAAACTATCTGCAATATATAGGAAGGAAGAGATTCTTAACATTCCTTCAGCACATCTTAGCTGACAAGTTCTTGGTGTGTCACTAACAACCACTTGAAATGATGCTTTCAGCTGACTCATGTAAGGCCCAGGTTTTGATGGCTGGCATTTTTTGAGTGCAACATACCTCACATTCCAAGCAGTGGTGAAGTCAGGGTTCAGCAGTAGCAGCGTACACGTGATATCTATCAGCTCTAAAACAATGGAACAAGAGACATTAGGATTAGTAATGATTTGCACACGGCACTGATGTCTCTGCAGCACCTTATTCTCTCTTTCCTCAAAGTCTCTCTGCTATGGGCTGCTGTACCTGTGTAAAATATTGCTCTCATTTCACAAGAAATGATAGCTTAATTTAAGAGGGAGCAAGATCTGCCATATCCTCCCTTTTCATTATTTAAAATAATGAACTAATAGTGAGTATGCCCTAGCAAGGAAAAATCATTATATAAAATCCTTGACTATTCAGTGATTGTAGCCACACATGCTATATATGAGAAGCAGAGAATTCTTCAAAGAAAATCCATAATTTTTTAGATACTATAGAGAAGTAAAAATATACCCTACTTGTTCTATTTTAGAACAAGTCGGAGCTGCAGATGGCTGCCATACACCATACTGTTACAAAAAATACACACACTATAAAAATACTGTAGCCAAAAAATGAAGCACCCAGCTATGAAGGAGGATTACAAAAGTACTCCCTATTGAACTCTAAACACGTTATGAAGTGCTTCAGACTGAAGTTTTAACACTAACTCAACAAAACACACAAAGCAAAACCCAAAACATTTGCCTGCATCCCTACATTTAAGCACTGTACACTGTAGATTTATGTCTTACACTTATTTTTAATTATGTCATAAAAACTGAATGTGATTATCCAGTCTTTTACTGTCAATTAACTTTGGCTACATTCTTTTCTAATCACCCTGCATTTAACACACTAGTTAGATCGTACTTCAGATGATTTCCAGCAAATAAGAGATACTTCAGTACCTGAAGGAAAAAGGATGGTATCTCTTGGAAACAGATTTCAGGTTAGTGCAATTAATATGACTGCAAAATGAACTGTTAAGAAATTTAACAGTAACAGGACATTAATTCATAACACAAAGGGACATGGCTTCATGTATCTTTGAAACAAGAGCCAATTCTTAAGTAGGCTCTTCAAACTTTGATGTATTACTGTGCGTCTGATTGATAATTTTTGTCCAACAAAGACATTTTGTGTTTTCCACTACGTTCCTTATGAGGAACGTGCTAAGCCACCATATAATGCAAGGGGTGAGGGGGGGCTGGTGTGGAATTCTTTAGTGTACTGCTGACTTTGCACTAAGCTGCAATGTTTTGAAAAATGTCTCAAGGAATGAACTCAACTTTCTATTTTCACAAGTTTTAGTTAAACTCCTCTTTGCTGCCAAGGAATGAGTATTTCTCATACATGCACAGCTTCTTCCTAATTTGCTGCCTGAACATACAAATACTATTCCTTGGTTTATCCAATTCCTGAACCAGCAAAGTATTTCAACACTCATTTAACTTTATGCAGCTGACTATCCCAATTCAAATAACCAAGATTACTCACATACACAAAATCAAACACATACATAAAATTAAACATCTGCTAAGTGTTTTGTGGCTACTGTTTCAATTTTACATTCAAAAAAACCAGTTTGGCACATTTACCAAAAAATCCTTTTTATTTGGAGGTATAGTTAAAATTGTGAGCTGTGATTGTTTCATGTACATTTTCCATTTTACCTACAATAATGACTATAGTAATTATTAGGTACTACCACAGTAAATGTTATATGCATATCAAGCAGAAATTTATTATAGCCTATTTCAGTCTTTTGAATACTTCTCTGAAAATATTTTCAAGGTCTACTTAGACCAATACAGCTTGTTTAGTCACTATCTCCAGTTAATACGACCATTCTGGTAATCTCAAAGGTCCATAACAGCATCCAATCAAGTCCAACTTAAACAGAATTTGCTTGAATTTTGTCCATTTTCCCATTACAGAGGTTCACTGCAGCCTGAACATTATCAAAAGAAAGATGCAGATAAAAGGAAAATCTCCAAGTAGTACCCAGTTCTTTCATGTCAATATCTGTAACAGATGAAGATTCATGAAGTGTGGATTCTGAGCCAGAGATGTGAAATGACACAATTTAGTAACCTCTAAGCCACTTTTTAATAGGAAGTCTTATGACAGATCTGGCACACAATGACAGTAGTTGCCAACTATTCCCCCATGTCAGTAACAAAACTCATCTTCTATTTACAATTTAAAATTACTTTCTGCAGATAAGTTTCAGACAAACTATTGCATTATAGGTGCTCACATTGTACATGTTCTTTTACACGTTAAAGTGTCCCCAACTGCAAAAGGACAAATAAAAATTCACATATCTAAAACTGACTTTTGTAAATGAAGAGTCAAAACAGAATGGAGTTTCATTTTCAAAAGAAAGTCAAACAAGCTGCAGGCACTAGACTAAAATCCATGTTACTGCAGATTCACTGACAGAGTTTTCTGAGCTGCATTTTGAGAGGAAGGGTTCTGCAAGGTTTCACCTGTGAGGGAAGCAGAGGCCTGCAGACACCATCCCTGTGGCACAGGTAGGTGTGATGGCATCACAACAATGCATGTGCACTGGTGTGACAGCAGCGGGGTGCTAGCACATAGGTAATGGCTAATGGTCTTCAGATACCCAAACATGTGACATAGATCTCAATGTCTGTAGTTTGGTTTGAAACAACACATTTTTCTCTGTGTGGAAATGTCAACAGATAGACTTTACAATAACACTTGAGCCTAAAATGAAGTCTTCCTGCTGAAGATCTGCCAGGTAATACCAATACACATCACAGACTCCTACCTCAGTGCTCCAAAAGTACTGCAATGAGAACCACTGGTATTGCTTAGACGGCCTGTGCTAGCTAGTAGGTTCAACTCTTTAAATGCTACAGTTTGGATTTAGCTATGTGTCAGTCAACATTAACTATATTCCCTGTATTAAAGTCCTGTTTATTGAATTTTGTAATCATCTGCATTCCAAGTTTCAAATCTGGAATGATATCACAATCACCAGTTTCTATCAGAACTAAATAAACCAGCAGCAGGTTGGTGGCTGTTATCAAAAAGATCTTGGTCTTTATCCAACCATAAACCACAAAGAGCAAGAAAAAACTTAAGTTACTTATGTTAGCAATACACATGCCCTAGGAACAGAGTCTTTTAAAGATGTCTGTAATGAGAAAAAACATTCAAGAAAATAAATTATGTAAAAATAAAAAAAATAAAGGGCAATGTAAAATTTATAAAGCCCACAAAATACTTTTCATAATCACATAATGACATGACATCAACCCTGTAGGAGTGTGGGAAACACAATGACACAAACACACACATAAATATCTGTTAGACAAAAACGAAACACAATCTATGGTCAATCATACCCAGCAACACATCCCAAGGTGTACAACTAGCACTGGAAGACTCTATGCTGCCAGGAGAACAGGTTCCTCCTTCCCATGATGTGTCTGCCATTTCATGCTACTCTTTCCAAAATGCTTGCATTATACATCCAAATGTTTGTAATAAGGAATCAAAATGTGTTTAACAAACCCTGACTTAAGAATGCTCCCACTCCATGATCCACTAAAGACCTCAATCTTCTTTCTCCATATCACCTCTGAAGGCAAAAGTTCAAGTGCACATTTACAGACCTGACCAACACCACCTGACTGCGCTGTACACTACACTTTAATGAGCATCAGTGGCTTCCTCCACTCAAAGTGAAACAGACTACAGCAATAAAATACTAAAGAGAAAAGTAGGTATCAAAGGAGAAATGCTACTGACCAGACATCATCTCCTCATCTACACAGACCTACTCTCAAAACTTACCTTGTAGTAACACCAAGTAGTACACCATGTTAGTTATGACCAGGTGCTAGAGTCTGCACCAGATGTATGACAGCATCCCACTTTTTAAAACATAATTCTTTAACTCACTATTTCATACAGCAGCCAGGGAGACTGACTTTACTATAGCTGCAATCAACACATCTGAATGAATGGTGGCTGTTTGGTATGCTTCAGGAGAGGAAAATAATCCCACACATTTTGAAGCAAAAAGGACACAGTCACTGCTTCATGGACTAGTTACACATAAACAGAAAAAAATTAAAATATGGTAACAGTCCAAAACTGAAACCCAAATGCACGTGAGATACTAAAGATCTGAACTCTGTAAGTGGTCACAGGCTGCTCTTCAACCAAACAGATATTCCTCGTTCTGAGGAATGTGAAAAACACCAGAGCAGGTAAATGATAGTAGAAAAAAGTCACTAAAAGAAAAAGAAGAACAGAAATAAGACACTGAGAAGCCCAGCATAAGAACATTCTTTATTCCAACTGCTATTTAGAAGATACTGCAGCAATAAACAAAAAACTTGTTTCATAAACTAGTTCTTATTTTTCATTCTTACTCTGAACAGGACACCTAAGAAGTAGTCAAATACCTCCTATGTCACACCTGCTAATAATTCTTTATTTTGAATTTTTTTTTAAAGAACATATACAGAAGAATTTTTCATTTAAGTTAAACTAAAAATCAAAACAAAGAGATGAAAAAGGAAACAAAACTTTACCAAGCTGTAATAAAATTACCAAGCTGTAGGGACTACTGATTTCTGGTACCTCTACATCTGAAACACACTGCATTCATTTCTTACAGTAGGTATATACATCACTACATTTTCCTTTTGACTCCGGAAAACAGAAGAAAATTCCTTCTTTATCAACTAAAATCACTTCCTCAAACAACTCACTGAAGTAAGTTGTCTGTCTTTAACCTTTCCAATTTGGGCAAGAGAGAAACAGATTTTATTTTCAAATGACCCTAAAGTTGTTTAAGATGCACTATGCCTGCTCTCCTCAGTAACCACCATTTCTTCCAGAACAGGTTAAACCAGCATTAGGAAGGTTAAATGATCCAGACAAGAGTGCACCCTCAGTCAGTTTGGGGATTATGCCACCATGGGTGGGAGTGATTTCCTGGAGGGCAAGAAAGCTCTCTGCAGGGGGATCTGGACAGGCTGGATCAATGAGCCAAGGCCACTTGTATGAGGTTCTGATGGGTCCTGCCCCTGGATCACAACAATGCCATGCAACACCACAGGCCCGGGGGAAAGATGGAAAAGGACCCAGAGGCGTTGGCCAGAACCAGCAGAGCATGAGCCAGCATTGTCCCCAGGTGGTGAAGAAGGCCAAGGACATCCTGGCTTGGATCACAAATGTGGCCAGCAGGATCACGTCACTGACCGATGATCTCCATGTACCATCAAGACATCAAGGTGCTGGAGTAAGCACAGAGAAGGGCAAATGGAGCACAAGTCTTATAAAAAGCAGCTGAGGGAGGTGTTTAGCCTGGAGAAAAGGGGTTTGGGGAACCTTCCTGTTCTCCAGAATACATAAAAGGAGATTGAAGCCAGGTGACTGTCAGTCTCATTTCACAGGCAGCTAACAATAGGGTGAGAGAAAATGGTCTCGGGCTGCACTGGGAGAGGTTTAGGTTGGATATAAGGAAAAATTTCCTCACTGTAAGTGTTGTCAAAATTGAAACAGGCTGCTCAGGAAGTGGTAAAGTCACCATCCCTAGAGGCACTTTGGAAGACATGTAAACACAGCACTTAGGAACGTGGTTCAGTGATGGACTTGGCAGTGTCAGGCTGAAGTCAGATCTTAAAGCTTTTTTCCAAATTAAGTTATTTTATGATAAATTAAAAATGTGCATTAAAAATCACGTAACATACTCTTCTTCAACTCAGAACTCACCATCCTTGTTCAGCCACTGTTTTCTCTGTCTGTAGAGGAGAAGTTTATTGTGGACATATGGCAAAAGAAACTTCACGCACCAGCTCTCCACACCAAGCTTGTTTTCTACCAGGACAATAGGGCTCCGGTTATATCTGGCTTCAGGGCAGGGTATTAATCCAATTTCATCTCTTAAAAAAACAAAAGAAATATAATTAAGCTTATTTCCAGTATGTGACAATTATTTTTCTCAATAGAGCATGCTGGCAATGCTTCCCAACCAAACATTCCATCATCTTTTTTCCTTGTCTTTTCTGAAATCTGTAATCTGAAAAGTTTTATTTGATTTTCACAAAGATCCTTAATAATGAAGGCCCCATTTTTTCCATTTTTAGACTGTCAGCTGAATCAACACAAGCAAGTACCCCTAGTTTCATAATAAATACACAACAGAGCTGTAACAAGGGCTTTGGCCAGAGGAACAGAACATGCTGACTAGCAGAGGCACCTGACTGACCAAAAGCTGCCCAGGTGTGCCCGGCAGCAGCACAACCAGGGGCTCTGAAACTACACATCACACAGAAGAATATGCTCACTTCCACATGTCCCATTTTTCATTGCCCTATGCAAGGCAGCATAATCAACAGGGGGAAGATTTGAGACACAGAGGCCAGGGTGATTAGATGACAACTCTGTAGGAGAAACTTAAGCCTTTAGAACAACAGTGACAAACACGACGATTTGTACCAGCAAACAAAGCAGAAGAGACTCAGCTGTTTAGTTACAACAGGCCATACCGTATTTTACTTTTTCATCAGGTTTTTCTAGCACGCTGAATAAACACAGCTCTTCAAGGATTCACACTTGTTTGGACAGAAAGCAACATTATTTTATACTTTCCATTATGCATCATTTCTGCACCAACTCCCTTTCAATGGAAAAAGTTGTTGCTAAAAAGGGAAATCTTCAGATCTTATGAAGGATAAAAAAGATTTCTTGTGATCTCAGAAAACAAATTCTCCATCTTAAGTCTTCCTAATACATGATTTACAGATACACTTTGAGTGTCAGCTCCTCAACCTCAACTCAATTATCTTAAATAAAATTTATTACTGGGTACTCTGAGCGCGCTGATTTAGTTCTGTATCCTCACTGGACTATTACTGAGGTAATCAAAAGTGGCACAGTGTGTTTGTTTACAAACATATTTCCTTACTCAGAAAACAGATTTGATCTTCCATACATCACAACATGTATCACAAGCCACAGAAAACACAGGTAAGGTGAACTCAAGGTAAAAACTTGCAAATTATGTGGCTCTGTCTCTAAACACACACTTGGGGGCTCTTTAGCTTCCCTGGTCCGCTGACAACAGAGAAGAAAAAAGCATTCTCCTGATTATCAAACTAAGATCCTTATCCATGCTGCTGCATTTAACACAAGCTAAGCTCTTCAAGAAGCAAGATTAAACCTAAAATTTAGGTATATTAGCATTTATTATTACTAGCAGACATTCCAGTCTGATTCTTTCAACACAGTATCTTAATAGCCTGAAGTTTGTATGTATTGCTGGGTCTTTCTTTTACAAATGCTAAACCCAGTCCTTGGCCAAACTTTGCCTGTCCTCGTATACAGGGACATGAAAGTCTCCAAAAGCAATGAAGATGCAGTCAGGCACTGCCTGGCTAATTAACACTGTGAATTAACATAAGAACTTACCAGCTGTAACTTACAAACAGCATACCAAAGGTAAACAACAAGGAGCGACAAAGCCCACAAAACAAACATCCACACCTTTACTTACTACCAAATGCAAGAAGTCTGCCTTGGGTGAGCTAAGTTTCATAATACTGCTTTGAACACGCTGAAATGACAGACAAGTACAGTTTGCACAAAGCTGGCAAGTCAGCCTGAAACGCTCCAGAATGCACTCAGGTAGCCAAAATCACTGCATACTGAAATAGGTACTAAAACATAGTGCAGTACAAAAAATGCCTTATCTGGTAACTACTCAGTTTTTGTGAAGATGCAAACCAGGATTTGTCATCTGGCAACAATCTTTTCTCCAACACTTAGGTATCATTTTTGATGATTCATGCGGTTCAGAAATCATGTTACATTCAATTCCTGAGAATCAACAGAATTCACAATGCCAAATACCAGGGATGCAGATTTCTCTGAGGTGGGGTGCCTATCTCACAAAACAATTTATTCAGGGAACCATCTATTTGTCCTTCTGAAGGTCCCCCAGATCTGCAGAAGGACCAAGCAACAGAGCAAGTCTAACAGGAGACACTACTGAACAATGCTCGAAGTGTCTGCTCCCTCACGCACCCAAAGCAAGCCTCTGCAGCAGGACTCACGTGCAGACACTGCTGAATTGGTGCTTGTGACATGAAGAGACTGACCATGCAAAACACCCCGGGACATATGGTGGAAGCGGTGCCTATTCATATGAAAAGATTGCCCAAACTCACTGCAGAACGGTCAATGCCTGCATTTAGGTCAAGCGACAAAATGCTCACAATACTGAAGGAGACACCAACTGAGGGCTGCTTTTCATTGGTATTTGTATCACTAGCCTAAAGTAAGGTTCAATTTCTCTCCCAGGACTTCCCAATTTCCTGATATTGTCTCCTGAAGTTTAGAAGTTAGTAAGTGCTTTTACATTTATTTTCATCAAAGCAGGCACCACAGCCATGTTCCAAAAATTTCACAAATCATTTCTATATTTACAGGATACCACATCCGTTCGTATTCCTGAAACAGTCAGAAAGCAGTGGAAGCTTTTAGGTGAGTTGTCATGAAATCTTCCACTGGACAGCTTCTCCAGCCTGAGATGAGACCAGAGAAGATGTGCAAAATGACATCCAGGACACGCTGGAGCTGCAAAATCCAGACCTGGTCCAAAATGCAAACCTAAGCCAGGACAGAACAGTACTGACAAGCCATTGCAGGACCTGCTTGAAGACTGTGACTTCTGACTCAGCCATTCAATAAACCAATAGCCAATCTGCTTTAAACTTCTAAAGCTGTGAAAATACAAAAAAGTTCCCTTTGTCACAAAATCGTAATACCAGAGAACAGCTAGGGGAGGAAGCATTTAGTGTGACACTACCATTATGGGTCTTCAGCTTAGAGTACTCCATGTAGAAGGACCTTCTCTGATTTCTTTTCTGGAAAATCATCTTTAAAATAACACACCCTCTCTTGGCAGAATGCAAATAGCATCCTCAGATTTTGTACACAAATGCTGGGCTATCATCTGAGAGTTCATCTTCCCAGTTATGCCCAACAAATTAATGTATTTTTTGGACAAGCTCATCTGTTTCTGCTTCACTTCGCATGTAAAGGAACAGCAAAGTTCAAAGAGAAAATATACACTAATCTGCTCACTGTTGGTGATGTGTTCAGTCCCAGCAGGATAGTTCACATACATGACTTGATCAAGACCTATGCTTGGAAGACTGTATAAAAATACTTCCCTGTAAATTTAAGAGAAGCCTTACCAAATTGAAAACAGGCATGCTGACACAGTTACCCAACTGCAAATAAACAGAGCTATCAGAGAGAAAAGGCAAAAATAACTTTGAGTTGTATATTTAGTTAGAAGCTCATCTTAAAAAAAAGTCTTGCTGCAAATTTCATTTCAAGTGAAAAAAGAGAAACATCAATCCTATGTTACATTTAGTCTAAAACTTTATTTTTACATGCTCTTAAGTGCTGATCCCACTTTAAAACTTAGGAAATGATGAACTAACCAAAACAAAACACCCATTCTGACAGATGCTAAGTGGGTAAGTGCACAAGTAGCCATTGAAAAGGGTCAATATGCTGTAAAAGAGGTGAGTAGGGGACAAAAGTATGGTAAGTGAATAGGAATATCATGCATGCAGCAGATTCCTTATTTCCAGTGAAGCCAGGCAGTTCCCATGTGAAATAATTCAAACCTGGATGTGTAATACATTGAATTCAGGATACCACCTCTCAGGAACTGCAGCTGGCCAGCAGCAGAAGACAAGATACACAAAAAGACCTGGCCAGCACAGCTACAGCCTGGTGCTCCTGAGGCACAGAGGCAGCACAGCCAAGGGGGCCACAGCCTACAGCGGCCTGCAGAGTCCCACTTCAAATAGTTTCAATGACTTCAGAAATCTAGCAGAGAAAACTGTCACTTTTCCTACTTTGAGCAGCTTGTGTTTTTTCACTTGAAGCATGTCACAGTGCATCAGCCTCAGCATGCACAACTCCTGCAGCCCACTTTCATCTCTGAGATTGCATCTGTGAGAGAAAATTGCAATAGCTGCAAATCCTCCAAAAACACCATCTCAAAGTTTGCTACCAATAAAGAATTCTGGCAGAGGAGTGGGAACTATGAAAAAAATCAGAACATTCATTCATAAATACTGGCCGTTTACAGCACATTATGCTTCACATCCTAAAAATGAAGCTTCAAGGCAAAACGCAGCCTTTTTTTAAACAGCATCCATATGCTGCATTTTAAAACCTGGCCGCCCACCCAAATTGCTTACTACATTTAGAGACACATAAGGGTATCTACTCTGATCTTCTCTTGTTAAGCAAAGGGATAAATTAGGTGCCATAAAGTTTTCCTATGCAATTGTTTAGCTTATCACTTTCTGGAACAGATTAATAGGCCACCACCTCAGAGATTGCAGAGTTTCCAGCTGACACAAATACATCTTACTTAAATTAGGAAGTTGTTACTCATTATGTGGTACCTTATTTGCCATAACCAACATGGAGCTGGCATCTAGGTTGAAAGATACTTCCCTAGTTTGTGTCTTAAAGGCTGGGGAAATATATTCTGGGAAACAGAAGTATGGGAGGCACTTAAAACAGGGTCTCAAGGCTGGTCAACAGCACTGAAAAATAAAACAGACCATCTGCCTCCCAGACTGCTGGATAAATCTGATTGTCACAAGATAGCAATTACTGTGGTTTGCATTTTCTAAGTCATTCTGTCTTCCTCAAAACAACACTGGCACTTCTACCAACAGATACGGATTTGAAAGTGGCATTCACCACAGTGCTCTGCTTGTGCAAAGGTACAATTCAGGAGGCTTCAACCCTAAACTTTGCTCCCACCTGCGCCAGAGCTCTGCTCCAGACAAACACAGATCCCGCTGCCTCCTGCGGGGCTCGGCAGGGCTGGCCCACCCACCGGGAAGGCTCAGCCCCATCCCGACTGCGCGACGAGTTTGACAATGCCAAACATCGAGTTCAGAGAGAGGTCACTTAGCAACTTCTCTCTGAAAATACATTCATCGCTTCCAGACCGCGGAGCCCTCGCTGGATTCCGTGGCTCGGTACCGGAGGGGGGATTGTCGCCGCCGGGCTGCGGACGCAGCCGCTCCGCTCCCCAGCGGCTTCGGCTCCGGGAGCGCGCCCAGGGAAAGCCGCGGCGGCAGGAGAGCACCGAGGACAGGGACACGGCGCCCTGCCCCAGCGAGGCANCGGGATTGTGTCGCTCTCTGCGTTTGCTCCGTCCGGAGTCGCGCTAGGCCGCGTAGCTGCGAAAGATAAGCTTTGTGTATCGCTTCTCCTGACTCCCAAGAGACATGGGAGCGCTTATCTTCAAGGCTGAATGCCAAGAGGCGATTGTAATTCTGGACCGTAACTTATGTATTTGTTTGTCGTTAGAAATTAATAGATTTACGAAGTATTAACCGTGCGTAGTTGATTTGTCTCTTAATTTGAAAGCTTACAATGTCATCA